>JASVEL010004040.1:0-296670 GCA_032618575.1 Nicotiana noctiflora | reverse complement strand
AGACTCCCAGTATTGATTCTGTTGCCATTGTGCGAGACGTTCCTGATGTGTTTCCCTCAGACCTGCCGAGCATGCCGCCGGACAGGGATATTGACTTCGGGATTGATTTGGTGCCAGACACTCAGCCTATTTCTATTCCTTTGTATCGGATGGCACCAGTTGAGCTGAAGGAATTGAAGGAGCAGGTCCAGGAACTCCTAGATAAGGGGTTCATTCGGCCGAGTGTGTCGCCGTGGGGTGCACCTGTGCTGTTCGTTAAGAAGAAGGATGGATCCATGAGGATGTATATTAACTATAGGCAGCTAAACAAAGTAACAGTGAAGAATAAGTATCCTCTTCCTCGTATTGATGATTTATTTGATCAGCTCCGGGGAGCTAGGGTGTTCTCGAAGATTGATCTTCGTTCAGGCTACCATCAGCTGAAGATTAGAGAGTCTGACATTATGAAGACCGCATTCCGGACCCGATATGGTCATTATGAGTTCCTTGTGATGTCGTTTGGGCTGACCAACGCCCCAGCAGCATTTATGCATCTGATGAACAGTGTGTTCAGGCCTTATCTTGATTCATTTGTGATCGTATTCATTGATGACATACTTGTCTACTCTCGTAGCCAGGAGGAGCATGCTCGGCACTTGAGTATTGTGTTGCAGAGATTGAGAGAGGAGAAGCTGTATGCCAAGTTCTCCAAATGTGAGTTCTCGCTTGAGTCCGTGGCATTCTTAGGGCACGTGGTGTCCTGTGATGGTATTCAGGTAGATCCGAGGAAGGTCGAGGCAATGCAGAGTTGGCCTAGACCGACCTCAGTTACTGAGATCCGTAGCTTTCTGGGATTGGCAGGGTATTATCGCCGATTCGTTCAGGGGTTCTCTTCTATTGCTTCACCCTTGACTAGATTGACTCAGTAGGGTGTTCCTTTCTTATGGTCCGAGGAGTGCGAGGAGAGCTTTCGTAAACTCAAGACAAGACCGACCACAGCACCGGCCTCGATTCTACCGACAGCCTTCGTATTCTTATATCGTATATTGCGATGCCTCGGGAGTTGGGCATTGGTTGTGTGTCGATGCAAGGAGGTAAGGTGATTGCTTATGCTTCTCGGCAGTTGAAGTCACACGAGAAGAACTATCCCCGTTCATGATTCGGAGCTAGCAGCCCATAGTTCACGCTTTAAAGATTTGGAGGCATTACCTGTATGGTGTCTCATCTGAGGTGTACACGGATCATCGCAGTCTTCAGCACTTATTCAGACAGAAGGACCTTAATTTGAGACAGCGAAGGTGGTTGGAGTTGCTTAAGGATTATGATATCACTATCTTGTATCATCCGGGGAAGGCCAATGTGGTGGCCGATGCTTTGAGTCGGAAGGTGGTTAGTATGGGCAGCCTAGCTTTCATCCCGATTGGGGAGAGGCCATTTGCTTATGATGTTCAGGCCCTAGCCAATCGGCTAGTGAGGTTGGATATTTCGGAGCCGAGTCGGTGTTGGCTTGTGTTGTTTCTCGATCTTCCTTATATGATCGCATCAGGGAGCGACAGTATGATGACCCACATTTGCTTGTCCTTAAGGACAAAGTGCAGCATAATGATGTTAGAGATGTGACTATCGACAGTGATGGTGTTCTGAGGATGCAGGGCCGTATATGCGTGCCCAATGTTGATGGTTTGCGGGAGTTGATACTTGAGGAGGCACACAGCTCGCGGTACTCTATTCACCCAGGTGCCGCAAAGATGTACCAAGACTTGAGACAGCACTACTGGTGGAGGAGAATGAAGATGGATATTGTTAGGCATGTAGCTAGGTGCCTCAATTGCCAGCAGGTCAAATATGAGCATCAAAGACCGGGCGGTGTTCTTCAGCGTATGGTTATTCCCGAGTGGAAATGGGAGAGGATCACCATGGATTTTGTTACCGGGCTCCCTCGGACAGCGAGGAAGTTTGATTCTGTATGGGTGATTGTTGATCGGCTGACTAAGTCCGCACATTTCATCCCAGTTAGTACTACTTACTCATCGGAGCGGTTGACATCGATCTTTATTCGGGAGATTGTCAGGTTGCATGGGGTCCCAGTGTCTATCATATCTGACAGAGGCACTCAGTTCACTTCTCAATTTTGGAGAGCATTTCAGCGAGAGATGGGTACGCGGGTCGAGTTGAGTACAGCATTTCACCCCCAGACAGACGGGCAGTCTGAGCGTACTATTCAGATCCTGGAGGATATGTTGCGAGCATGTGTGATTGACTTTGGTGGTTCGTGGGATGAATTCTTACCACTTGCTGAGTTTGCCTACAACAACAGCTACCAGTCGAGTATTCAGATGGCCCCGTACGAGGCATTGTATGGCGGGCGGTGTAGATCCCCCGTGGGATGGTTTGAGCCTCGTGCGAGATTAGATTGATAGGGACCGAGTTAGTCCAGGATGCTCCGGATAGAGCAAAGTTGATCCAGGAGAGGCTTCGTACAGCACAGTCTCGTCGGAAGAGTTATGCGGACCGTAGAGTTCGGGAGTTGTCTTTCATGGTTGGTGACAGAGTATTATTGAAGATTTCACCCATGAAGGGTGTCATGAGGTTCGGGAGGAAAGGGAAGTTGAGTCCCAGGTACATTGGTCCTTTTGAGATACTCAAGAAAGTTGGAGAGGTGGCATATGAGTTAGCCTTGCCGCCTAGCTTATCTAGCGTTCATCCGGTATTCCATGTGTCTATGCTCCGGAAGTACATTGGAGATCCGTCTCATGTATTAGACTTCAGTACCATTCAGCTTGATGGTGATCTATCCTATAATGTGGAGCCTATTGCCATTTTGGGACGTCAGGTGAGAAAATTGAGGTCTAAGGAGATTGCATCAGTTAAGGTTCAGTGGAGAGGTCGACCCGTGGAGGAGGCCACTTGGGAGATCGAGCGGGAGATGCGGAGCGGATATCCTCACTTGTTTGAGACTTCAGGTATGTTTCTTGACCCGCTCGAGGACGAGCGTTTGCTTAAGAGGGGGAGAATGTGACGACCCAGCCCGTCGTCACGGGAATTACCACCCCGTTATGTTGAAATTGTATGTTTTATGCTTTTATTTTAATGTTAAAGTCTATCGGGTGAGTTAGGAGTGAATTGGAATGAAAATGAGGCATATAGCCTTTGTGAAAGAAACTTGAATAAGAAAGTCAACCCGGAGTTGACTATTTGGTTAGAGGGCTCGGAATCGGATTATGATGATTCGGTTAGTTCCGGAAGGTGATTTGTGACTTAGGGGAGCGATCGGAATTGAATTTGGAGGCCCGGTGTAGAAATAGGCTTGAATTGGCTAAGGTTGAATTTTGGCGAAATCCGAACGGTAGGTGAGATTTTGATTCGGGGGTCGGAATGGAATTCCGACAGTTGCAGTAGCTTCGTTAGGTGATTTTGGATGTGCCTGCAAAATTTCAGGTCATTCGGACGTCGTTTAGTCGGGTTTTTGATTGATTGTGTAATTCGGAATGTTTTAAAGAATTTAGGCTTGAATCCGTGTGTAATTGGTGATTTTAATGTTTAGGATGGTGTTTTTATAATCGGAACAAGTTCGTATCGTGTTTTGGAGTATGTTGGTGGTTTTCGTTGGGGTCCCGGGGGCCTCGGGGTGTTTTCGGATGGTTAAACGGAAGAAAATCATGGAAATTGCAGGTTGGGATTCTGTTTCTGTTGTTTCCGCTCCTGCGGAATTGTGGGCGCAGGAGCGAGTCCGCAGAAGCGGATATTGGAGCGCAGAAGCGCTTGTGATCGCGGAAGCGGAGCTGGGCCCGCAGGTGCGGCACCGCTGGAGCGGAAGGTGAGCCGCAGAAGCGGCCAAGGGCCATGGGGTGAAGGATCGCAGAAGCGGAAGGGTAGCCGCTTAGGCGAGTCCGCAGAGGCGGACGCCTAGTCGCAGAAGCGGGAAAACCCGCAGGAGCGAGAGTATCTCCGCAGAAGCGGACGCGCAGAGGCGGTCCGTATATCGCAGAAGCGGAATTGGCCGGCTAGGCCTGGAACCGCTGAAGCGACCCTTTGGTCGCGGATACGGACGCGTAGAGCGGAAATTCTTCCGCGAAGCGAAAATCGCTGTAAGTTAAGTTTATCAGAAGTTAGAAAAATTTCGAACATTTCACACATTCGGGTCTCGGCTTTAGAGGCGATTTGGGCGATTTTGAAGAGAAATTCAAGGAAATCATCGGGTAATCAACTATGGACTTAAACTATGATTAGTATTGGTAATATTATGCAATTATATCATGAAAATGGAGGAATTTGGGGTGATTTATGGAAGATTTAACCCTAGGCTTGAACTTTAGAAAATCAAGGTTTTGAATGGGCAAATGGAGTCCGAATTTGGTAAGATTGATATGCTTAGACTCGTATCGAGATGAGGATTCCGAATATGTGATTTTTGTAATTTTTCGACAAGTGTACCAAAAGTCGGGTTTTGACAACTTGTGGGTTTTGATATAAATTGGGTTATTTCGAATGAATTTCGTGAAATTAGCGTATATTGATGCATTCTCTATGATTTTGAGCAGATTTGGCACCCGAGGAGATTGATTTGCGAGGCAAGCGCAAGGCGGATTGAAGCTTCTACCGGTTCGAGGTGAGTGGTAGTAGTAAACAATGCACTGAGGGTTTGAAACCCCGTACTAGCACTTTCACAGTGCTATATTGAGATGAGACACGCGTTCTATGACGGGCGTGGTGACATTATGATTGGGGGTTCGGACTTAGTCCTTCCCGGCTAATAGAATACTGTGTTGGATGACTGTTACTGAGACTATAACCGTACAATTGGGCTAATAGCCATGTTTGGGGCCTTGTGCCGATCTGTAGAGTATTAGGGAACCTATAAAGCTAGGTGACCCTTATATCGTGATTGGAAACATACACTCAGCCGTAGCTCTAGCTGTATAGCATAATATGAGCCCGTACTAGATGTGTACATTGAGAGAGATTATCTAGGGTGGAATTCCTTGTTCTAGCTGAGTGGGCCTGAAAGGCCAAGTTTATATTGATTGAGACAGGGTCTAGGACCCACTGTGATATATTATATTGGGCCTGAGAGGCCAAGCATATATTGATTGGGATAGTGTCGAGGACCCATTATGAGGTATTATATATATATACACCTACATTGGATCGGGCCGCACGCCGCAGCAAGCATATATGTATTGGATCGGACTGCACGTTGCGGTGATATCTATGTGAATCGGACTGCACAGCGCAGAGATATCTATGTGGAATGGACAACACACCACAGTATTATTGTGCTTTGGATGTAGGGTCCCTTCAGAGTCTACACACATTCTCAGTGGGCGCTGTTATATATTAATGGATCGGGCTGCACACCGCAATAGTATATATATATAATGGATCGGACTGTACGCCGCAGTGATATATGTGTGGATCGGACTGCACGCCGCAGTATCATAGCGCTTCGGCCAAGGGAGCCCCTCCGAAGTCCGTATACACCCCCGATGAGCGCCGTCGATGTTAAATGGAGTGGGCTGCATGCCGCATCATTATATATATTGGAGCGGGCTGCACGCCGCAGCATTATACTTAATCATACCCTACTATCTACTTAAATACTTATACATTATAGACATAAGTATGTGTCTTTATATGTTGAGATGGCCGTACACCGTATAGGTACGAGTGAGGGTTGGCTCAGTGTGGAATCTTGTTGAGATAAACGTAGATTGGAGGTTTGAGTACTACCATAGTGATGACGTACCTGTGAGGGTTGCCTTAGAACTGCTAAGTGATAGCACAGGATTTCTTACCTTCAGTTATTATTTATTATTGTTACTCACTGAGTTGAAATATACTCACCCCACTCCCCTGCACTTTTTGTGCAGATCCACAGGTACCCGAGAGCAGTTGAGACATTTTAGCTGCTGATCCTTGTCTACTTTTGCGGAGATTACGAGGTAGCTGCCAGCGTCCGCAGAGCTTGTTTTCTCCTTCTTTATCATCTTGTTGATTTCCTATTTGCCTAGACTTGGTTGTATTAGGATGCTATTCCGTAGAGGCTCAGTCTCGTGACACCACGATATGGTTGGGACCGTATTTTGTATGTCTTACATTTCGTTTATCACCTGATATGATCATTTACTGTTTAAGTTTAAGTTATTTAATAATTAGCTGGTTTAAGGGATAATATGGTCGGGCTTGCCTAGCATTGTGTTGGGCGCCATTACGACCAGGGTTTGGGTCGTGACAATTCTCTTTTTTTTTTTGCTCTGCTTCTCCATTTTCACTTAAGATATATCACACATACAGACACGCCAAAGAGGGCGGACCTACGCTTGAGGGTGGGGGCAAGGGCACCCGTTGGCCTCGGTAAAAATATTGTATATATGTTCTATATATATAAGTTAATACAAGAAGGACCCCTATAAATATATTACGCTGCACCCCCAGTCACCAAGATTGGATAGAAGAGTTGGTTTGTGGAATAGCTGTATTCTTCAAGGCTCAAGTTCAAATCTCAAGTTCAACAACAAAAATAATATTTTTGATTGGGTCTCATTTGGTAATTTCAAAGGCCTACTAGTAACATTTTTTCTCTCTTTGAGAGAATTTCAACATGCCTACTATAGTGTATTTGATTTAGTTTTTTTCAATGGACCCACCCTTTTACTTTTAGTTAAATTCCTACATCAAAAGCTTATTCTACAATTATCTCTTTCCACACAAAAAAACTTTTCCTTAATTTTCAAAGTCCATATGCAATCACTAGTTATTAATCCGCCTAAAACCATTGACTAATATTATTAATGTATTATTATAGTGCACCTAATACCTTTAAATCTTGTGCGCCTACGAGGGTCTCGATCGAAGAAAAGAGTGCGCTCTTAAAAATTTCTCCTCCTCTCTCGCTTTTCACAAAAACAACAAAGCTCCCATGGAGTCACCTTATTCTTCCCATTCTCTGTAGTTTAAGCGCAGACACACATTTAGATTCATAGAAAGCAGCCTTGACTTTTGAATTTCAGATGCTAGATCTATAAAAATGTTCAAAAGGGGATTTTATTAAGAATGTTCCAGGCTCAAACTCTGTTGATTGCTGTTGATTTTCGCCGCTGATTCAGTTCACGGTTGAGCTAAGATCAGCCGTCGAGATCCTTGCTGTTCAGATACTTTTTTTGAGTTTCTGTTGATTACTGGTGATTAGGCTGTTATGATCAGGTCGAGATCCCTGTTTCTACTTGGTTCCGGAGTTGACCCAGCAATAATTTCAGCGACTAGTTTTTAATTTTCTTTGGACCCGTTCCAGTCATTTTTTCTGCTGCTTAATTAGGTAAGTTGGAATCCCCTTGTATTCTATTTTGTTTTCCATTTTAATGATTAAAACTGTTGGGTCCCTTGATTAGCTCTTGTGAATTTGTGTTATGAATTGAAATTTTGCTATCTCAGTATTCTAGGCTTTCATTAACATGTTGTGATAGCTGATATGCTTAATCATGTTGAAGATGCCATCTTTTAATTACTGATTGGGAATATTGTCTCTTATGGTGTATGACATGAAATCGCATTAAGGCTTAAGTTGATATTTGGGCCGCCACCTTAACAGATGCTTTTGAGCAATCTGTACTAGCATAATTGCGAGCTGAATAAGTCACAAAACCTCCTTTGCTTAAATCCTTTTTTGATGGTTCATTTAGTAGTTTCATGTATGGATTATTCATTTATGTAGACTATTATTTTGTATTCTGTTAGTGTCATTTTTCAGTTTGAATCGAAAATGCTAGAGAGTTGGTATGAATCTTATGGAAATAACTATTTTGGATTTGATGTGCATTTATTAATTGATAGTCTGTTTGGTGAGTGGGTTATTTGTTTGTTTTACAAAAATCAGAATATCATATTAGGTTTAGAATAGTAATGTCTTTCAGCTTGGGCTAATTTGATAAATGAATGACTAGACCAAATAAATCCTCTGTCGGGCCCATTTTTGCGTTAGTACGCTTTGGCCCATTTTTTACAATGAAGCTAGACTACTTTTTTCAAAATTATATTATGAATGGTGGTTAATTTGCAATATAATTTAAATTTTCGAGTTAGGTAGCGGGTTCAAGCAAAAATGGTCTTCCCTTTTGTTTGAATTCAGACTTGAATTCAAGGCCCGATTTATAGATGTAAATTAATTAGCCCTTGTACAGACAAATAATAAATAGAAAAATCGTAGTCACTTTAGGTCGGCCTTTAAATAATAAAATGAGCCTCGTCTCGTCAAACCAAATGCAAATTGCAGGGCCCTCATTAATTACCTAATTAAAATACTTCGAAACTTGGGACATGTCGTTTAGCAAATTTCATGGCGTTTCCCAAAAGTAAATAATACGTTAGTCGCTTTAGGCGAGCATTTAATAATTTTACCTTCCTAAATACGGGTGTACATTTCATGCAACCCAAATCCAAATCCAAAAACGTTGAATATGAATGTGTCGATGATCCGGGTGCATTTCATTTGACGTGATCCAAAAATACGTTCTTAAACGACGTTTACTTTCTTAATTAAAATAATAATTGACGAAAGGTGGTAAATAACTTTAAAATTGCATTACAAGTTTAACCTGTATAAAAATCAAAATTTAGCTAAATATAACAGTTGAGCAACTGTGCTTGAACCATGGAACTCGGGAGTGCCTAACCCCTTTTCCCATCCTTACTTGGATTTCTGGTTCGTGACTGTTAAACAGAGTCAAACCCTTTCGTCGATTCGGGATTCAAACCAGTGTCTTGGGACATCATAAATCTCCCAAGTGGCGACTATGAATCTTTTAATAATTGAATCCCGTTTCGATTCTCCTTTAATTGGAAAAAGTCCTTTTTATTATACCCTTCACGGGGTGTAGTAAAGTGAATAAAGGAGGTGTGACAGGAGGTATCACAGCGATCCTACCCACATGTTAGATTTCAGCACTATCCAGTTGGACAAGGATCTATCTTACGAGGAGGAGCCGGTAGCTACTCTTGATCGGAAGGTTCGACAGTTGAGGTTGAAGAGTTTTCCTTCAGTGCGTGTCCAGTGGAGAGGTCAGCCTCCTAAGGCATCGACCTGGGAGTCCGAGTCTGATATGCAGAGCTGTTATCCTCATCTATTTCTTGACTCAGGTACTTCTTTCTTTTGTTCGAGGACGAATGGTTGTTTTAGAGGTGGAGAATGTGATGACCTAAAGGGTCATCACCGGATTTCTCTCTTTTTTCGCGCTTCAGAGGCCTTGAAAACCTAAATTTTAGTTGCCTCGATCTACGTGCGTAGTCCGGGCATGTAGCCAAAAAGCTTTTATGTTGAAATATATGAATTCTGTGAAAAAATTGAAGAATTTTAATATTAACATGATTAAAGTTGACTTTGGTAAATGTTTTGGGTAAATAGACCCGGACCCATGATGTGACGGTCCCGGAGAGTCCATAGAAAAATATGAGACTCGAGCATGTGCCCGGAGTCGAAATCCGAGGTCCAAAACCCGAGTAAAAGATTTTTTTTGTAAAATTTTTATCTAAAATTATTAAGGAAAATGAAAATAAAAATTGATTGAAAGACTATGGTATCAGGCTCGTTTTTTGGTTTTGACGCCCGGTACTGGTCTTAAATATTTGTTAAGTGTAATTTGGTCGAAATCGAACGTCGTTTGATGTGTTTCGGACCTAATTATCTAAAGTTAGAAGTTTGAAATCAGAATGATGATTTTAGGGCTTGATTCAATGATTTTGATGTTATTTTGGTGGTTTGATCTCTCGAGTAAGTCTATAGGGTGTTGTTGAGTTAGTATGTGTAATTGGTTGGGAGCCCCGGGGGCTCGGGTGTATTTCAGAGGTATTCGGGGTGGTTTTGGACTTAAGAAGTTAGCAGATTTTCTGCAATTTTTGCACAGGGGTTTTCTTCATCACGTTCGCATCACTAAGTTCGCGTTCGCGTAATTCTGTGCCTTTCCCCTTCGCGTTCGCATCTTGACCCTCGCGAACGCATAAGCTAAATTCAGGCCCCAGTATTTGCCTTCTTCGCGTTTGTGTTTTGGCTATCGCGCGCGATGAATTGTTGTGTCCTCTATCGCGTTCACGTTCCTTCACACTCGTTCACGCAGGCCAATCTTGGAATTTTCCTCAACACATTCGCGTTGACTCCCACGCGAACCCGATGAATTGCCAAGTTTACCCTTTGCGAATGCGGACCCTTTCCCACGAACGCAAAGGAAAATTTTGCCCAGTGAATTTTTAAGTTAAAAAAACAGAACCATTACGGGATTATTCCCATTTTTCATATACCTTATCTTCTCCACAAAACGTAGGCAATTTTTAGAGCTATTCTTCACCAAAGCTTCTTGGGTATGTTTTATCTGTCATCATGTATCAAATTCCTAGACCTACATCATGCAATCAAAGTAGAAATTAGGGGTTTTGGGTAGAGTTAGGGTTTTGAGAATTTTTGATGATTCAACCTCAATTTGTGGTCGAATCTTAAAAACAAATTATATATTTGAACTCGTGGGGTCATGGGAGATAATGCACGAAGGGTCATTCCGTACCATGTTTGATTATATTTGCATGAACGGTCATTTCGTGCCATGTTTTGATTATTTATGCAAGAAGAATATTCCGTGCTCTGATTTGACTATAATTGCACGAAGGGTCATTCAGTGCCATGAGATGAGAGTTATGTGAGGGAAGGCACAAAGGGTGATGCCGTGCATTTTATTGATTGCTTTGGGTGAGAATGAGATATAAACGCAAAGGTTGATGCTATTCAATTGTTGATTTTCCTGCTTTTGTTAATTATTGTTGTGCCACGTTTCTTACTTAAGTGGAAGACTTTTATATCCGGATTGTACTCCCCTATAGCATGTTTCCCTCCCATTTTAACTGTACAGTTTTCGGTATTCTTTTCTTTTATTGCACATATATGTACTGAACTACACAGGTTGATGTGGTAGTCCTGTCTAGCCTCGTTACTACTTCGCCGGGGTTAGGTCAGGCACTTACCAACACATTGG
Source organism: Nicotiana noctiflora (assembly GCA_032618575.1). Taxonomy (NCBI): domain Eukaryota; kingdom Viridiplantae; phylum Streptophyta; class Magnoliopsida; order Solanales; family Solanaceae; genus Nicotiana; species Nicotiana noctiflora. The sequence goes on along the minus strand of JASVEL010004040.1, from coordinate 285,679 downwards.
GTCGGTTGTGCTGATGCTACACTTCTGTGCTTTTTGCACAGATCACGACACCAGAGCAGCTTTTGGACCACATCAGTAGCATACTGAGGGAGCTGACTTCAGTCCAGGGACCTACGAGGTAGTCTAGCTGGCGTTCGCAGGCAAAGTCCCTTTCCATATTTTCTGTTTGTTTTTATTGTATCGAGACAGACATTATGTATTTTCTATTCGGACTTGTTTGTAGCACTCATTAGTGGTTTGTGAGATAGCGACTCCAGTCTTGGGTAGTGAAATATTAAACTTCTACATTTTGGGTTTTTCAGTTATTCATGTTTTAAAAGACTTCCGCATTTATTTAAAGACTCATTATTTAATGACTGTTGTGTTGCTATTCGAAGATGTTTAAATGTTTAGCTCGCCTAGCTCCAATAGTAGGTGCCACCAGGACTCCAGTTGGTGGGAAATCCGGGTCATGACAAGGAATGACCTATGTAAGTGTGAAGTGGAAGCTGCTTCAATGAGAATTCTGTAAGGCCAATTCTCAACGCACTTATGAAACTAGACGATGTTCATGGCTGACATGAACATAACAACTAGAACCAAAAGACAGTTAATGGTTGGTTGTGTGACATATTGTTGTCTAGGTATACACTAATGTTCGACGGTTCAAAGATATCAAATCTAACGATTGACCGAGTATATCCGACATATGTTCACTACGGAAAGTTCAAAGAGAAACCTTCTTATCCAGATGCAATTAATCCTTACTTGCAAATCACACAGCTTTCATCTATGATCATTTTTGTTACAGCCATTCCCATTCATGTGGGGAAATATTGGACTTTAAGCATTGTGCTTTAAAGACTTTAAAGTTTAAGAGTGTGAATTGGGAAAATGGTGGGAAATAAAATAGAGGGAAATGAAAGTTTGAATCAAGTGAGATTTTGTCATGAACTTTGTACCACATTGGTGAAAGACAACTACACTTACGTTTATAAATATATGATCACTTCTTAGAGATCTTAAAAGGAGCTGAAGAGAATGAACCCTCGCGCCGTCGTCGCTCGCTCGGCTCGGCTTCGACTTTGGCTTTGGCTTTGAATTTGGATTTGGATTCGCAAAATGATCGATCGATAGGATTATTTTTGGACAAAATTTATTAATTATTTAATAATTAATTAAATGCCCGTCAGTTCATTAACGGAATTAACTGGAATCCAAAAAACAAATGCTGCCTTTGCTGAATGTTGCTTTCCCTCCTGAACAGAAACTTTTTCCTATTCAGGCATCACACCTCCCGATAATTGCCTATAAATTCCGAGGCATGACTTCTTTTTTCACTCACTTAAAATCAAGAATTTTCTTTTGAATATTGCATTTTACTTCGTAGTCTCTCTCTCAAATTCGTAAGTGTGATTTTGCTCTTTTCTTTGAGTTCAATGGTATCCTGCAGCTTGTATTGCCACTGTTGCAGGAAGGTTTATTCTGTTTCATCATGGGAGGATTTAATTCATTACCTTGGCAACGTGTGATGGAGTTAAAATTCCTTAAGGATGCACAAAAAAATTGTGGACTAGGAATATTTCTTATAGTTTACTGTTTCTCCAGTTTTTTTTTTCTTCTAACAGTCTCTCTAGTTTTGTGTTTTAATATAGTAGCGACAACATAATATATGTTTCACTATATATTATTAGTAAACTGCATTTGTACAATACTTCTGGAGAAGATAAAATAACGTATAAACAGAAATGTAGAAGAAAAAGAATATTATTCGGGCCCACTGAATTTACAGTATTTCTTTAAGGAACTTAATCCCCTCCTAGTACCCGAGATTGTGGATTATTTCTTCCCATGATAGAACGGTTTACACACTAGTGTAGCGGTACTTCAAACCCATTATTTCAACGAACACAATGATCGGTAACAAATCACATTTACTGTTGCTTTCTTTGTAGTTTAAAACAATGCAGAAGAAATGCGAAGAAATTAGAATTTCTTGAAAATTTGAGAGAATGAACTGCTATTATAGCCCCAACATGTTGAGTTCAAACGAAGAGGTGCAACTCTTCAGAGGTCAGTTATGACTGTTCACATAAATTGGTCATAACGTAAATGGCCATTTATGCAAATTAAAACGGGAATTTAAAACACAGAAAAATTCATTTTTCGTTACAAAAAATAGATTATTTGGATTTAATATTAATTTTTTATTACAAAACGGATATTTAATAGTATTACATGAATATTTACTATTAACAAATAAATTTGGTCCAAAAAATTAAAAAATTAATCAATTATTTGACCGAAGCCGAGCGACAACGACGACAGCACGAGGTTTGCCTTCTTCTTATTTCTTTAACAGCTAGAAGATGAGCAATTATATATATACCCACCAAAATTCTTTTCCTACTCCAATATAGGACAAGGGTCCTTTGTCAAGGAAGGAAACTCAACTATTTTATTTTTCCTCAATTTCCCATTCACTATCCTTTTAAGTTAAAATAAGTTTAAAGACTCGACATGTATATGAAATATCAACAACAACTACCCAGTATGTTCCCACAAAGTGGGGTCTGGGGAGGGTAATACGTACACAGGCCTTACCCCTTCCCGAAAGGGTAGAGAGGCTGTTTCCGGCCGACCCTCGGCTCAGAAAAAGGGAGAGGAAATCAACAAACAAAACAAAACAAAACAATGTTAGTAAATCCGGGATAAATCAAATAAATAATTATCTAAATATAAAACCAAAAGTAGAATGACATGCAATAATACCAATCGGTTACTACCATAAGAGGCACAATACAATACATTAATTAACTATAGAGATCGCTACCAAACCCCAATCAGCCCCTAACAGAAGTACTACGAATTCTAGAAGGCCCTACCCTACAACCCTAATACTAGACCTCCAAACTTTCCTATCAAGGGTCATGTCCTCGGAAATCCCCATTCTAGCCATATCCTGCCTAATCACCTCACCCCAATACCTCTTAGGCCTCCCTCTTCCTCGACTCGCGCCAACCACCGCTAGTCGCTCACAACTCCTCACCGGTGCATCAGGGCTTCTCCTCCGCACATGCCCAAACCACCTGAGTCTCGCTTCTCGCATCTTCTCATCCACCGGGGCCACCCCCACCTTCTCCCGAATAACTTCATTCTTAATCTTATCTAATCTGGTGAGCCCGCACATCCACCTGAGCATCCTCATCTCCGCAACTCTCATTCTCTGGACATGAGAGTTCTTCACAGGCCAGCACTCCACCCCATATAACATGGCCGGTCTAACCACCGCTCTATAAAACTTCCCCTTGAGTTTCTGTGGGACTTTCTTGTCACACAAGACTCCTGATGCGAGCCTCCACTTCAACCACCCCGCTCCTATACGGTGAGTGACATCCCCGTCAATCTCTCCGTCCCCTTGAATCACTGATCCAAGATATCTGAAACTGTCCCTCTTGGCTATGACCTGAGATCCCAGCTTAACGTCCCAGCCTACTTCGCTCGACTCGGCGCCGAACTTGCACTCTAGATATTCTGTCTTAGACCTGCTTAGTTTAAAACCCTTAGACTCGAGGGTCTGTCTCCAGACCTCCAACCTCGCATTAACACCAGCCCTCGTCTCGTCTATCAAGACTATGTCGTCAGCAAAGAGCATACACCATGGCACATCCCCTTGAATATGGCGAGTTAGAGCATCCATCACCAAGGCAAATAAGAGAGGGCTTAGCGCAGATCCTTGATGTAGCCCCATAACCACCGGAAAATGGTCCGAGTCGCCACCCACCGTCCTAACCCTAGTCTTGGCTCCATCATACATGTCTTTGATCACTCTGGATGTAGGCTTCTGGCACGCTCTTCGCCTCCAAGCATCTCCACAGAACCTCTCTAGGGACCTTATCGTACGCCTTCTCCAAGTCGATAAACACCATATGCAGGTCCTTCCTCTTATCCCTGAACAGTTCCACCACCCTCCTCACAAGGTGGATAGCTTCTGTAGTAGAGCGACCCGGCATGAAACCAAACTGGTTCACGGATATAGATGACATCTCCCTCACCCTCGCCTCGATCACCCTCTCCCAGACCTTCATGGTGTGACTTATTAATTTGATACCCCTATAGTTGTTGCAACACTGGATATCCCCTTTGTTTTTGTACAAGGGAACCACTGTACTCCATCTCCACTCCTCCGGCATCCTCTTGGTCGTAAAGATCACGTTGAACAACCTGGACAACCACTCCACTCCCGACCTACCCATGCATTTCCAAAACTCCACCGGAATTTCGTCTGGCCCAGTCGCTCGACCCCTACTCATCCTACGCAACGCCCTCAAGACCTCCTCCTCCTTAATGCGCCTGCAGTGCCCGAGGTCTCTAGGACACTCTGAATGCCCCAGCTCCCCTAGCTCTAAGACTCGATCCCCCTCTTCGTTAAGCAGGTCTCGAAAGTATTCCCGCCATCTCCGCTTGACTTGCGACTCCCCCGTCAGAACCCTACCATCCTCGTCCTTGATGCACCTAACTTGGTCTAGATCCCGCGCCTTCCTCTCCCTCACCTTAGCCAACCGGAATAACTTTCTGTCCCCGCCTTTCTCCCCCAATTCCTCGTACATACGCCCAAACGCTGCATTTTTAGCTTCCGTGACCGCCAGTCTCGCTTCCTTCCTCGCCACCTTGTAGTTCTCCTTGTTCGCTCTCCTTTCTTCTTCGCTTGAGCTCCCTGACAACTTAGCAAACGCCGCCTTCTTCGCCTCCACTTTTCCTTGGACTACTTCATTCCACCACCAGTCACCTTGGTGCCTGCCTGAATAGCCCTTGGCTACCCCAAGCACATCTCGCGCAGCCTCCCTAACCAAGTTCGCCGTCACTGACCACATTGCGTCCGCTTCCCCAGAGCTACTCCAAGCTCCCCCATCAACTAGCTTCCTCTCCAGCTCCTGGGCTTTCTCCTTAGTCAAAGTTCCCCATCTAATCCGCGGTCGGCCCCGAGAACCCTTCCTCTTCCTCTTCACCCAGAGACCTACATCCATCACTAGGAGTCTATGAAGAGTTGAAAGAGACTCTCCCCGAATAACCTTGCAATCCTTGCACAACCCTCTATCGCTCCTTCTGAGGAGGAGGTAATCAATCCGAGTCCTCGCCGTGGAACTTTTGAAAGTAACCAAATGCTCCTCCCTCTTCTGAAATGACGAGTTCGCGATCAAAAGCTCCGAAGCCCTAGCGAAATCAAGCAGCGAAGTGCCCCTCCGTTCCTAACCCCAAAGCCAAAGCCGCCATGCACCTCACCGTAACCACCAGCCTCCGCCCCAATATGACCATTAAAGTCCCCTCCAATAACTAACTTCTCGGATTGGGGAATACTACTCACCAACTCATCCAAGCCCTCCCAAAAGCGCCTTTTAACCTCCTCAGCTAGGCCTGCATGCGGCGCGTAAGCGCTAATGACATTGAGAACACTACCGCCAATAACCAGTTTAATAGACATTAACCTATCATCCACTCGCCTAACCTCAACCACGGACTCCCTAAGATTCCTATCTACCAAGATACCTACTCCATTCTTACCCCTCTCAACCCCGAAGTACCACAACTTAAACTCATCTGCATCCCTCGCCTTCGTCCCTTTCCACCTAGTTTCCTGCACACATGCTATGTTGACCCTCCTCTTCTGGAGAATCTTTGCCAACTCAATGGACTTACCCGTTAGTGTGCCTACGTTCCACGACCCGATCCTCAATCTCCGAGCGTCCTTTAACCTCTCCCCACCCAAACCTCCCGCCCTACCCACAGGACCACTCCATGCCCCCCTGCTCACCTCCTCCCCCACCCCCCGAGGACATGACCTTACATTACCATCCTCCGCCGCGGCCACTATCCCTCCAACAGACTACGGTAAAAGAGACGAACTTTAATAGAATTACGCAAAAAGATGCTTGCTAGATAACGATAGAGTATACCACACACAAGATGCTAGTTAAAATACGTAAAAGGACGTACATAATAAACAAGAGATCGGGAGGTACCAACTCCCGGTGGAAAAACCTGAAAGTAAGCTTTGATGCGCCCGGGTCAACTGCCGCCAAACCTACTCGTTTTGGCCGATGTAGCTTTGCTCCTCGCTTCCAAATGCCAAAGCTCGCCTCGTCCGCCGCCTCTAGTACCTGTTTGAAGGAAAAACAAAAAGCAAACTGGACCGAAAGCCAAATAAATAGGAGATGCTACGAATTGGAGCCCAACTTCAACGAAAATCAGCAGCTTAGATGAGAAAAACTGAAGCTCTTTGATCTACAGAGCAATGTCGTTTGAAGAGGACGAAGAGTCGTTTGAGCACACGCTCCTGGTGGTACGTGAGGTGTCCGTTTACAAAATCCCACCACGTCCGACGAGTGGTGGTTACAAGTGCGGCGAATGGCTACAATCCGACAAGATCTGGACGGGTCGGCTCCGGGTCGTATCGTGCAAGGAACGATGCGAGATCTGACTGGAGGATCTAAATTCCGGCGAGCTGTTCGCGGCGTGTTTCCTGTGACTGAGCTATTTGGCCGGAGCTCTGTGATAAATACGTGCAGCGAGTGGCCGCTGCGGCAACGGCGACGGCGGCGATAGTGTGGTGGTTGAGACTCGAGTACTAGTAAAAGAAGCCAGGATGATTATTAATTTTTTGTATTAGGCTACTAAATTCTTGGCCTGGCCAACCATATATAACTGTCGTATAATAGCGTGGCTTTTACAGTTTTCACGCATGATCGATTTTCCTCATAAATGACATATGGTTTGTGTACGTTATATTGGTTGAAATTTGATATTTTTTTTCCGCCTCAGCAAATTATTTTTTTTCCACAAGGACTCGAACTTTGACTTTGAAATGCTTACAAAAAATGATGGCATATAATGGAATAATACCGCGGAGCTATAATATTAGTTATGGGTTTGTGACGAACATAATAATTTTTATCTAGAGTTTATATTTTTATTCAAAAATTTGTTAAATATGTATAAATATTTAATAGTAAAGTCAGTAATTAAAATAAGCTATAAATTGAGTGATAAATTGAACATATATACATTAAATTCTGGCTTTGGCCTTTACAATTGCCCTTTTATAGACTTTTCTTATTGCTCTTTCAAGCTTTTACCATCACAGAGTCTTTGCCTTTTTCTGTTCCCTTTATTAGATTCTTCTGTTCAAAGCTAAAAAGAAATAGATTCTTCTCTTCGACTCTAAAAAGAAAAAAGAAACTGGATTTTCCTGAGACTTGCAAATAGCATATGCTCGAAATATACTGGCCTGAATTGCAGCGGCGGAGCCAAGATTTTAAGTTTATGTGTTTGAGATTTTAATCGCTTTAAGTTACTGGGTTCTAAATTAATAATTTGTATATATTTTAACGAATTTTAAGAAAAATGCGGGTCTCGAACAAAAGTTATTGAGTCTGGACGAACCCGCTCTCGACACTTTAGCTTCGCCCTGCTTAATTGGGAGCTCACTATACTTTATTTTATTTGGCTTTAGAAAAATTATAAGCCTCAAAATTGTTGCTGTGTACCAATATATGTGGTCAAGAGGACACAAATCCTGCTAAATTTGTCATTTGATTTTTTTTTGTTTTTTTGTTTTTTAAGCTGAATGAAAGGTCGAAAGCTGGTGGGCTAGTCAACTCAAACTAGTTTTTCCTTTTTTAATTTATTTTATTATGTTATTATGTTACTTCCCTTTATTACAAGGAGGATTTGGTTTTTATAAAACCCCAATCTTGTTTGTCTCATCATGCAGATTTCTTGTCATTTTTTAAATTGTACCATTTTATCCGACCCAATTTATGTGACAGCGTTCACATTTTAAGGGACAAATGAGTTTGTCTTTGACTGTAATATTTTCATATGTTTTTGTCGACTTTTTAATTATTATGACTTATATATTTATTTAGTTTTCAAATATGTAACTCTTATATATAAAAAAAATTAAAGATTCCACGTTCTAGTTTATAGTCAAAACTAAGATGTTTAACTCTTGAAATCCGTACTATAACATATAAAGAATTGGGACAGATGGAGTAATTGAGAAGGAAAAAGAAAAAAAAAAGAAATTTTTATGCAAAATTGGAAAAACGCGTTGGTTGAATACTCATCATGCAACATAGAGAACACGAAAAAGAGGAAGAAGCTGGGATTAAGAAAAAGTTAAAACGAAAAAGATTAATGAGTGTTATACATGTGTCTGATTCGGGTATCATACCTGTAGGATATTGGGTTTAAGTTACAGGTCGCCCATGTGGACTAACCAGACTCACTTATAAGAGGTAAGGCTAATTGTCACGATCCAATTTTCATACCCGGTCGTGATGGCGCATCTCGTGAAGACAAGGTCAGCCAACTAACCCCAACTTATTCTTTAACACTTACTAAACATAAATACATGAAAAATAAAACTTAAAGAATATCAATTACAACCTAACTAGCCCGATCGGGGTGTCACAAGTCACGAGCATCTAGGAGAATCTTTTATTACAATTTCAAGGTCTATAATACATAGAGTAAAAATCTGGAATTAAGAGGAAGGAACTTTGTGCCGCGAATGCCGGCGGTCACCTTACTTAGTTAGGATAGCAATTACCTTCAATCGGCTAATCACCTGCTACCTGGTGAACAATACCTGCAACTGCACTCGAAGTGCAAGGAGTAAAGTGAGTACTTCCAACTCAGTGGTAATAAGAGAGAATAATATCTGAGCGATAAGCAAATACGTATAAGCACACAAAAATGCTATAAAAGATAGTACAACCCTTTGAGAAAAAACGAAATTATGTGAAAATCCTTTAGAAAGTCTCAAGATCAGTTAAAAATCTCTTTTACAAATATCCTTTTTCTCTTTCCAACCGTCAAGCATATGAATGCTATATCAAATAGAGCAAGTCCGCTCAGAAGTCGGCCCCTTAGGCACAACACTCCTTAACATATAACACGAGGGTATCTAGTCAACAAGGCAAGTAACATCATGTATACCAATGATATATGAGTGCTAAATGTCATGCTATGTAGTACAAACAGGAGTGATTGCGTGAATGCAATGCAATGCACATGACCGCTGCGGCGTGCAGCCCGATCCATTTAGGTACCCACGCTCACTGTGGGGGTTCAAACTCCGGAGGGGCTCCTACAGCCCAGTGCAATAATAATGCGGTGTTCAATCCGATTCATGCATATATATGTATATACTGCTGCAACGTGTAGCCCGATCCATATCTTAGTCCTGAACATGCAAATGAGCCACTCGGGCGATGTCAAGTAATAGCTTTTTAAATCAAAATATCATAAAAATGCAATTTAAGCCTTTAAACTTTAGCAATATGACTGCGCATTTCGAAACAGTCTTTAACTCAGGGCTAAAATTATTTAATATGCTAAGAGTCATGAAAACCATGATAAGAACCCCTACTGGATTAAAATAACCAGCACGTTGCCCAAAATATGGCAATCGGCCCGATTCAAGATAACATCTAGCAAGTTTCAGTCAATTATGTAGTAAAATCCACAACCGGGATGGACCAAGTCACAATCCCCATCGGTTTCCTATCCCACGCTCATACTTGGCGTGCAAGTCACCTCAATACAACACTATGATGTGCAAATCATGGGTTTTAAACACTCAGGATATCATTCCCAAGTATTACTCACCTCGAACCGGCGAAATCTCAAGCCCGCGGCACCTTTGCCCCTCAAATCAGCCTCCACACACGTTGAATCTAGCCAAAAATAGAGCGAATACATCACAATATGAAAATGGGACAATACCCAATCGAAAACAAGCGAATTATAGCAAGAACCTCGAAACTAGCCAAACCCGAGCCCCGGGCCGCTTCTCGAAAAATTAGAAACTTACATTATCAAATTCCTTGTCTCGCCACGTGTCCGTACATATCAAGAACTCCCAAATTCTAGCTCAAATGACCTATCAAATCCAAATTTGAAATATCAAAAACTTAAGCCCTAGCTTTACCAATTTTTAGTAAATTTCAATCAATTTCCATGTTAATTCTACCATATATGTGATGAACCAGCCCGTCGTCTCATGTGTTATTACTCCGTTTTCCCCGTCTATTGCTTCTTCATGTTTCGTTATCAGTGTTTGGTGTGTTAGAATTGATTCGGGTTGGTTTTGGTTGAAAATAAGATACATAGCCTCTTAAAAGGAAGCTTATTTTGGGAAAATCAACTGAAAGTTGACTATTGTGTGAGAGGGCCCGGATGTGAATTCCGGTGGTTCGGTTAACTTCGGGGGATGATTTGTGACTTAGGAGTGCGATCAGAATTGAATTTGGAGGTTCGAAGTAGAAATAGGCTAGAATTGGCGAAGTTGGAATTTTGGTGAATTCCGGTTGATAGGTGAAGTTTGGATCCGAGGGTTGGAATGGAATTCCGAGAGTTGCATTAGCTTCATTAGGTTATTTTGATTATGTCTACAAATTTTCAATTCATTCTGACATCGTTTGGTCGGGTTTTTGATCGGATATGAGTTTTAGAAGTTTTAAGAAAATTTAAGCTTGAATCCATGGTGATCTGATGATTCGTGTGTTGTTGTATGTGTTTTATGATTGGGACAAGTTTGAATGATGTTGCGAGATATGTTGCATGTCTGGTTAAGGTCCCGGGGGCCTCGGGTGAGTTTCGGATGGTCGATCAGACCAATATTGGCATTTTGGAGTAGCAGATTTTGCTGTCTTATTGTTGCAGATAATTTGTTCTTCGCTATCGCGGTTGAGGTGTCGCGATTGTGTAGAAGATTTTTAGGAGGCTGGTGATTTTCTCTACGCGTTTGTGTTCAGAGGTCCGCGTTCGTGGAAGGTAAGATGGTACTGCTTCGTGTTCGCACAAGATAGGTCACGTTCGCGTTGAAGGATTTGGGCAGGTCAGTTTATGCTCTACGCGTTCGCGTTAGTTGGTCCGCGATCGCGGAAGGTAGGTGAGTAGTTCATCGCATTCGCAATTGTTCAGTCGTGTTCGCATTGGGTAATTTGGAGACCGTGGTTTTTTTGTACATCGCGATCGCGTGATCTTGGTCGCGATCGCGATGAAGCTTTTCGAGTTGGGCAGAAAGGTTTTAAATGATATTTCCTCTGCGACTTGGCTTCATTTTCCTCCATTTTTTGAGCATGCCTGGGAGCTTTTGGCAAGGAACTAAGAGGGTTTCGACTGGGAATCGATTGGAGGTAAGTTTTATGAGTTAAATACATGATTTTATCTAAGAATCATCCATTAATTCTCTGAAATTGGGTATAAAATTGAAGAAATTAGGGCTTGGTTTTTGCTATGTAAATTTGGAATTTTATGGCCCATTTGAACTCCGATTTTGATGAACTTTATATGTACGAACTCGTGGCGAGACGAGCATTCCGGATATGTAAGTTTTGTAATTTTTCGAGAAGCAGGTCTGAGGCTCGGGTTTCGCTAGTTTCGAGGTTCTTACTATAATTCGATTATTTTCGATTGGGTATTATCTCATTTGCATATTTTGATGTATTCGCTCTGTTATTGGCTAGTATCTACGCGCGCGGAGGCCAATTTGAGGGGCAAAGGCGTCGCGGGCTTGAGATTTTGCCGGTTCGAGGTGAGTAATACGTGTGAATAATTTTAAGGTTTAAAACATCGGATTGCACATCTTAGTTCTGTATTGAGGTGACTTGCACGCTGGACCTGAGCGTAGGTGTCACGACCCAAACCCTGATCGTGATGGCGCCCAACACAATGCTAGGCAAGCCCGACCATATTATCCCTTAACCCAGCCAGTTATTAATCAAATTAAACTTAAACAATAAATGATCATATCAGGTGATAACCGAAACGTAAAACATACAAAATACGGTCCCAAACATATCGTGGTGTCACGAGACTGAGCCTCTACAGAATAGCATCCTAATACAATCAAGTCTAGGCAAATAGGAAATCAACAAGATGATAAAGAAGAAGAAAACAAGCTCTGCGGACGCTGGCAGCTACCTCGTAATCTCCGCAAAAGTAGACAAGGATCAGCAGCTACAATGTCTCAACTGCTCTCGGGCACCTGTGGATCTGCACAGAAAGTGCAGGGGAGTGGGGTGAGTATATTTCAACTCAGTGAGTAACAATAATAAATAATAACCGAAGGTAAGAACTCATGTGCTATCACTTAGCAGTTCTAAGGCAACCCTCACAGGTACGTCATCACTATAGAAATACTCAAATCTCCAATCCACGTTTATCTCTACAAGATTCTACACCGATCCAACCCTCACTCGTACCCCTACGGTGTACGGCCATCTCAACATATAAGGACACATACCTATGTCTATAATGTATACGTATTTAAGTAGATAATAGGATATGATTAAGTATAATGCTGCGGCGTGCAGCCCGCTCCAATACATATACCGCTGCGGCGCGCAGCCCGCTCCATTTAACGTCGACGACGCTCATTGGGGGTGTATACATACTTCGGAGGGGCTCCCTAGGCCCAAGCACTATAATATTGCGGCGTGCAGCACGATCCACACAAATATTACTGCGGCGTGCAGTCCGATCCAATATATATATGTATATATCTCTATACTGCTGCGGCGTGCAGCCCGATCCCATAATATACACCAGTGCTCACTGAGAATGTGTGCAGACTCAGACTCCGAAGGGGCTCCTACAGCCCAAGCGCAATAATACTGCGGCGTGCAGTCCGTCCCACATGTATATTACATGTATATTACCGCGGCGTGCAGTCCGATCCAATATATATACTGTTGCGGCGTGCAGCCCGATCCAATATAGGTATATATATATATAATACCCCATAACGGGTCCTCGACCCTATCCCAGTCAATATGTGCTTGGCCTCTCATGCCCAATATAATGTATCACAGTGGGTCCTGGACCCTGTCTCAGTCAATATAGACTTGGCCTTTCAGGCCCACTCAGCTAGAACAGGGAATTCCACCCTAGATAATCTCTCTCAATGTACACATCTAGTACGAGCTCATATTATGCTATACAACTAGAGCTACGGTTGAGTGTATGTTTCCAACACGATATAAGGGTCACCTAGCTCTATTGGTTCCCTAATACTCTACAGATCGGCACAAGGCCCCAAACATGGCTATTAGCCTAATTGTACAGTTATAATCTCAGTAACAGTCATACAACACAGTATTCTATTAGCCGGAAGGACTAAGTCCGAACCCCCAATCACAATGTCACCACGCCCGTCATAGAACGCGTGTCTCATCTCAATATAACACTGTGAAGTGCTAGTACGGGGTTTCAAACTCTCAGTACATTGTTTACTACTACCACTCACCTCGAATCGGTAAGAAGCTTCAATCCGCCTTGCGCTTGCCTCGCAAATCAATCTCCTCGGGTGCCAAATCTGCTCAAAATCATAGAGAATGCATCAATAAACGCTAATTTCACGAAATTCATCCGAAATAACCCAACTTATACCAAAACCCACAAGTTGTCAAAACCCGACTTCTGGTGCGCTTCTCGAAAAATTATAAAAGTTACATATTCGGAACCCTCGTCTCAATATGAGTCTAGGCATATCAAATTTACCAAATTCAGACTCCATTTGCCTACTCAAATCGGCAATTTACCAAAACCGTGGCTTAGGCTAAATTTTCCCACAGTTTGATCCAATTTTCGTGAATTAAAGGAGGATTTCATGATAAAAACGCGTAAAGGAACCATAAAACTCACCTCCGATGATAACCCGATGTTCTCCCGGCAAAAAATCGCCCAATTCGCCTTCAAGAACCGAGCCCCAAATGTTTTGCAACTTATGAAATTTTAACCCTTCCGTTATTTTTAACACAGGCGCACGATTTCCGCTTCCGCGGACCAAAATCCGCCTCTGCGAGGCCGCCTCTGCGACCAAATGGTCGCTTCTGCGAAAACACTCCTAGCCGCCCAGCCCCGCTTCTGCGGCCCAGGTCTCGCTCCTGCGAGACCGCTCCTGCGAATCCCCTTCCGCTCCTCCGAGCCTTACCGCTTCTGCGCATCGAGTCCGCTTCTCGCGGACTCGCTAGGCGACAAGTCTTCCGCTTCGCGGATCCTCCCATAACGAGCCCGGACCGCTCGCGGTCTTTCCTTCCGCACCGCGGTGCCGCCCATGCGGACCAGGATCCGCCTCGGCGAACCCCGCCGCTTCGTGCTCATTTTCCGCTCTCGCGGGCTCGCTCCCCGCGCCCCCATTTCCGCGAGAGCAAAAACAACAGAATCCGAACTCTTCAAACCCGCAATTTCCATGTTTTTCTCCCGATTAACCATCCGAAAACACCCCGAGGCCCCCGGATCTCATCCAAACACACCAACACATCTTAATACCTTATTCGAACTTGTTCCAATCCTCAAAACACGTCTAATAACATCAAAACCCATAATTCACATCGAATTCAAGCCTAAATTCCTTAAAACATTCCGAATTACACAATCAATCAAAAACCCGACTAAACGACGTCCGAATGACCTGAAATTTTGCAGGCACATCCAAAATCACATAACGAAGCTACAGAAATTGTCGGAATTCCATTCCGACCCCCGGATCAAAATCTTACCTACCGTTCGGATTTCGCCAAAATTCAACCTTAGCCAATTCAAGCCTATTTCTACACCGCGCCTCCAAATTCAATTCCGATCGCTCCCCTAAGTCACAATCCACCTCCCGGAACTAACCGAATCATCAGAATTCAATTCCGAGCTCTCTAACTAAATAGTCAACTCCGAGTTGACTTTCCTTATTCAAGTTTCCTTCAAAAAGGCTATATGCCTCATTTTCATTTCAATTCACTCCTAACTTCCCCGATAGACTCTAACACCGATATAAAAGCATGAATTATGTAATTACAACATAACGGGGTGGTAATTCCCGTGACGACGGGCCGGGTCATCACATTCTCCCCCTCTTAAGCAAATGCTCGTCCTCGAGCGGGTCAAGAAACATACCCGAAGTCTCAAACAAGTGAGGATATCTGTTCCGCATCTCCCACTCGATCTCCCAAGTAGCCTCCTCTACGGGTCGACCTCTCCACTGAACCTTAACTGATGCAATCTCCTTCGACCTCAACTTCCGTACTTGGAGACCCAAAATAGCAATAGGCTCCACATTATAGGATAGATCACCATCAAGATGAATGGTACTGAAGTCTAATACATGGGACGGATCTCCGATGTACTTCCGGAGCATAGACATATGGAATACTGGATGAACGCTGGATAAGCTGGGTGGCAAGGCTAACTCATATGCCACCTCTCCAACCCTCCTGAGTATCTCAAAAGGACCAATGTACCTGGGACTCAACTTCCCTTTCCTCCCGAACCTCATGACACCCTTCATGGGTGAAACCTTCAGCAATACTCTATCACCAACCATGAAAGACAACTCTCGAACCCTACGGTCCGCATAACTCTTCTGGCGAGACTGTGCTGTGCGAAGCCTCTCCTGGATCAACTTTGCTCTATCCAGAGCATCCTGAACTAACTCAGTCCCTATCAATCGATTCTCACCAGGCTCAAACCATCCGACGGGAGATCTACGCCGTTTGCCATACAATGCCTCGTACGGGGCCATCTGAATACTCGACTGGTAGCTGTTGTTGTAGGCAAACTCAACAAGTGGTAAGAACTCATCCCACGAACCACCAAAGTCAATCACACATGCTCGCAACATATCCTCTAGGATCTGAATAGTATGCTCAGACTGCCCGTCTGTCTGGGGGTGAAATGCTGTACTCAACTCAACCCTCGTACCCATCTCTCGCTGAAATGCTCTCCAAAATTGAGAAGTGAACTGAGTGCCTCTGTCAGATATAATAGACACTGGGACCCCATGCAACCTGACAATCTCCCGAATAAAGATCACTGCCAACCGCTCCGATGAGTAAGTAGTACTAACTGGGATGAAATGTGCGAACTTAGTCAGCCGATCAACAATCACCCATACATAATCAAACTTCCTCGCTGTCCGAGGTAGCCCAGTAACAAAATCCATGGTGATCCTCTCCCATTTCCACTCGGGAATAACCATACGCTGAAGAACACCGCCCGGTCTCTGATGCTCATATTTGACCTGCTGGCAATCGAGGCACTTAGCTACATGCCTAACAATATCCATCTTCATTCTCCTCCACCAATAGTGCTGTCTCAAGTCTTGGTACATCTTTGCGGCACCGGGTGAATAGAGTACCGCGAACTGTGTGCCTCCTTAAGTATCAACTCCCGCAAACCATCAACATTGGACACGCATATACGGCCCTGCATCCTCAGAACACCATCACTGTCGATAGTCACATCTCTAACATCATTATGCTGCACTCTGTCCTTAAGGACAAGCAAATGTGGGTCATCATACTGTCGCTCCCCGATGCGATCATATAAGGAAGATCGAGAAACAACACAAGCCAACACCCGACTCGGCTCCGAAATATCTAATCTCACTAGCCGATTGGCTAGTGCCTGAACATCATAAGCAAATGGCCTCTCCCCAACTGGGATGAAAGCTAAGCTGCCCATGCTAACCGCCTTCCGACTCAAGGCATCGACCACCACATTGGCCTTCCCCCGATGATACAAAATAGTGATATCATAGTCCTTAAGCAACTCCAACCACCTCCGCTGTCTCAAATTAAGGTCCTTCTGTCTGAATAAGTGCTGAAGGCTGCGATGATCCGTGAACACCTCACAGGAGACACCATACAGGTAATGCCTCCAAATCTTCAAAGCATGAACTATGGCCGCTAGCTCCAAATCATGAACAGGGTAGTTCTTCTCGTGGGGCTTCAACTGACGAGAAGCATAAGCAATGACCCTACCCTCCTGCATCAACACACAACCAATGCCCACTCCCGAGGCATTACAATACACAGTATAAGGGTCTAAAGCTGACGGCGGTATCAAGACTAGTGCTGTGGTCAGTGCTGTCTTGAGCTTCTGAACGCTCTCCTCACACTCCTCGGACCATACGAAAGGAGCACCCTTCTGAGTCAATCTAGTTAAGGGTGAAGCAATGGAAGAGAATCTCCAAACAAATTGGTGATAATACCCTGCCAATCCCAGAAAGCTACGGATCTCAGTAACTGAGGTCGGTCTGGGCCAACTCTGCACTGCCTCGACCTTCCTCGGATCTACCCGAATACCATCACAGGACACCACGTGCCCTAAGAATGCCACGGACTCAAGCCAGAACTCACATTTGGAGAACTTAGCATATAGCTTCTCCTCCCTCAATCTCTGCAACACAATACTCAAATGCTGAGCATGCTCCTCCTGACTACGGGAGTAGACTAGAATGTCATCAATGAACACAATCACAAATGAATCCAAATAAGGCCCGAACACACTGTTCATCAGATGCATAAATGCTGCTGGGGCGTTGGTCAGCCCAAACGACATCACAAGGAACTCATAATGACCATATCTGGTCCGGAATGTAGTCTTCATAATGTCAGACTCTCTAATCTTCAGCTGATGATAGCCTGAACGAAGATCAATCTTCGAGAACACCCTAGCTCCCTGGAGCTGATCAAATAAATCATCAATACGAGGAAGAGGATACTTATTCTTCACTGTTACTTTGTTTAGCTGCCTGTAGTCAATACACATCCTCATGGATCCGTCCTTCTTCTTAACAAACAAGACCGGTGCACCCCACGGCGACACACTCGGCCGAATGAACCCCTTATCTAGGAGTTCCTGGAGCTGCTCCTTCAATTCCTTCAACTCAGCTGGTGCCATACGATACGGAGGAATAGAAATAGGCTGAGTGCCCGGCACCAAATCGATACCAAAATCAATATCCCTGTCCGGCGGCATGCCCGGCAGGTCTGAGGGAAACACATTAGGAAAGTCTCGCACAATGGGAACAGAATCAATACTGGGAGTCTGGGCCTCGACCTCCCGCACAAATGCTAAATAAGAGAGACATCCCTTCCCAACCATTCGTCGGGCCTTGAGGAAAGATATTACCCTGCTAGGTACATACTCAGTCGTGCCTCGCCACTCGATCCTCTGAATGCCCGGCATAGCCAAAGTGACTGTCTTAGCATGACAGTCTATAATAGCATGACATGGAGATAGCCAGTCCATGCCCAATATAACATCAAAATCAACCATGTTGAGAAGCAACAGGTCTACTCGGGTCTCCAGACCTCCAATAGTGACCAAACAGGACCGTTATACGTGGTCCACAACAATAGTATCCCCTACCGGGGTAGATACATGCACTGGCAGCTCAAGACTCCCTCGGGTCGTGCCCAAATGAGGAGCAAAATATGTAGACACATAAGAATAAGTAGAACCAGGATCAAACAATACTGAGGCATCTCTGTGGCAGACTGAAATAATACCTGTAATGACAACATCAGAAGCAACGACCTCAGATCGGCCCTGAAAAGCATAGCATCTAGCATGTCCGCCTGATCGGCCTCCCCCTCGAGAGCGACCCCTAGCTGTCTGACCCTCACCCCTAGCTGGCGGGGCGGGTGCTGAAGTAGAAGGACCAGATGACGAGGGCTGCCCCCTCTGCTGATAAGATCTGGAACAAGACGGGGACACTCCCTACGGTGGTGCCCAAACTCTCCGCACTCGTAGCAACTCCCCGGTGCTGGGTACTGAGACTGATAAGGACCTCTGGCGCTGGAGTGGCCAGCTGATGAACTAGGCCGAGATGAACCCTGAGCGGATGGGGCCTGTGAAGAACTCTGAGCTGGCATGGCACTGAGAGATGGCTGGCTCTGGTGCGAACCCTGATAACCCTGTCTAGGAGACCATCTGCGACGATCTGAGCGACCCGACTGCGAAGACCTGAAAGAGCGACCTCGGCTCTGCTGACTCTGGCCTCTGGTCTGAGTGCCACTGGAACTAGCTACTCCTCGAGGCCTCTTGGCCTCCCTCTCATCCCGCTCTCTGCGACGATCTGTCTCTATGTCGCGAGCAATATCCACAGCATCCTCAAATGTACGACTCAAAACCCTCTTCCGAGTCATCAGAATACGAATGGGATAAATGAGGCCGTCCATGAAGCACCCAATCCTCTCTTTGTCGGAATGAACCAACCACGGTGCATATCTGGACAACTCTGTAAACCTGATCTCATACTCTGACACTGACATGTCCCCCTGACAGAGACCCTCAAACTGCCTACGCATCTCCTCTCTCTGAGAGCGAGGCACCCATTTAGCCAAAAACATAGTGGAGAACTCCGGCCATGATAGTGGTGCTGCTCCGGCTGGCCTACGGCGCTCATAAGCCTACCACCAAGCGAAGGCTGGTCCCTGAAACTGAAAGGTAGTGAATGATACCCCACTGGACTCCAAGATCCCCGCCGTACGAAGCATCCGACGGCACTTATCCGTAAAACCCCGGGCGTCCTCGCCCTCAGCACCCGTGAACACTGGAGGAGATAACCTAGTGAACCTCTCGAGACGACGCCGCTCATCGTCCGTCATAGCCGGGACCCTCGTCCCCCGAATCCGATCCGCCGGCCGAACCGGTACCAAAGCGTCGAACCGGAGGAACCTCTCGGTGTCCGTAAGCCCCGCACCGCCGGCTCTGGAGTGCGTACCGCGGGGGTCCGATGACCACCCCCGATCCCCGATGTAGCTGCCACAGTAGTAACTGAAACCGCCTGTGCCAGGACAGTGCAAACTACTAGTATCTGAGCCAGGGTCTCCTGTAGACCCGGAATGACAATGGGCACAGCTGGTGCCTGAACCGGTGCTGCTGGCACCTCTGCAACTGGGGGCTGTGGGTCAGCTGGTACTACATCAGCTGCCCGACCTCCGCCACGACCACAGCCGCGTCCACGGCCTCTAGCAGGTGGTAGTGGTGGTCATCCTCCCCGTCCGGAAGCTCGAGTTCTCGCCATCTGTGAGAGAATAGAATGTCAAAGTTTAGTTTAAGTCAAAATTAATCGCACGACAAGAATTCCAAGAATTGAAACTTTTCCTAAAAGGTTTGCAGGCTCCCGAGGATAAGTACAGGCGTCCCCGTACCGATCCACGAGACTCTACTAAACCGGCTCATGACTCGCGAGACCTGTTAACCTGGGCTCCGATACCAACTTGTCACGACCCAAACCCCGGTCGTGATGGCGCCCAACACAATGCTAGGCAAGCCCGACCATATCATCTCTTAACCCAGCCAATTATTAATTCCAATTAAACTTAAACAGTAAATGATCATATCAGGTGATAACCGAAACGTAAAACATACAAAATACGGTCCCAAACATATCGTGGAGTCACGAGACTGAGCCTCTACAGAATAGCATCCTAATACAATCAAGTCTAGGCAAATAGGAAATCAACAAGATGATAAAGAAGGAGAAAACAAGCTCTGCGGACGCTGGCAGCTACCTCAAAGTCTCCTCGGAATAATAGTAATGAAGCAGCTGCGATAGCTCAACTGCCCTCCTGAACCTGTGGATCTGCACGTAAAGTGCAGGGGAGTGGGGTGAGTATATTTCAACTCAGTGAGTAATAATAATAAATAACAACTGAAAATAAGAACACATGCACTATCACTAAACAATTCTAAGGGTAACCTCACAGGTAAGTCATCTCTATAGTAATACTCAAATCTCCAATCCACGTTTATCTCTACAAGATTCTACACCGATCCAACCCTCACTCGTACCCCTACGGTGTACGGCCATCTCAATATATAGAGACATATACATCTGTCTATAACATATAAATATTTTAGTATATATATGAATATGAATAAGTATAATGCTGCGGCGCGCAGTCCGCTCCAATACATATACCGCTGCGGCGCGCAGCCCGCTCCATTTAACGTCGACGGCGCTCACTGGGGGTGTATACAGACTTCGGAGGGGCTCCCTAGGCCCAAGCACTATAATACCGCGGCGTGCAGCACGATCCACACAAATATTACTGCGGCGTGCAGTCCGATCCAATATATATATGTATATATCTCTATACTGCTGCGGCGTGCAGCCCGATCCCATAATATACACCAGTGCTCACTGAGAATGTGTGCATACTCAGACTCCGAAGGGGCTCCTACAGCCCAAGCGCAATAATATTGCGGCGTGCAGTCCGTCCCACATGTATATTACATGTATATTACTGCGCGCGTGCAGTCCGATCCAATATATATATTGCTGCGGCGTGCAGCCCGATCCAATATAGGTATATATATATATAATACCCCATAATGGGTCCTCGACCCTATCCCGATCAGTATATACATGGCCTCTCAGGCCCAATATAATATATCACATTGGGTCCTTGACCCTGTCTCAGTCAATATAGACTTGGCCTTTCAGGCCAAATATAACATCTCATAGTGGGTCCTTGACCCTATCTCTTCTCAATCGGTATAGACTTGGCCTTTCAGGCCCACTCAGCTAGAACAAGGAATTCCACCTTAGATAATCTCTCTCAATGTACACATCTAGTACAGATTGGCACAAGGCCCCAAACATGGCTATTAGCCCAGTTGTATAGTTATACTCTCAGTAACAGTCATACAACACAGTATTCTATTAGCCGGGAAGGACTAAGTCCGAACCCCCAATCACAATGTCACCACGCCCGTGATAGAACGCGTGTCTCATCTCAATATAGCACTGTGAATTGCTAGTATGAGGTTTCAAACCCTCAGTACATTGTTTACTACTACCACTCACCTCGAACCGGAAGAAGCTTCAATGCGCCTTGCGCTTGCCTCGCAAATCAATCTCCTCGGGTGCCAAATCTGCTCAAAATCATAGAGAATGCATCAATATACGCTAATTTCACGAAATTCATCCGAAATAACCCAATTTATACCAAAACCCAAAAGTTGTCAAAACCCGACTTTTGGTGCGCTTCTCGAAAAATTATAAAAGTTACATATTCGGAACCCTCATCTCAATACGAGTCTAGGCATATCAAATTTACCAAATTCGGACTCCATTTGCCCACTCAAATCGGCAATTTACCAAAACCCTGGCTTAGGCTAAATTTTCCCACAGTTTGATCCAATTTTCGTGAATTAAAGGAGGATTTCATGATAAAAACGCGTAAAGGAACCATAAAACTCACCTCCGATGATAACCCAATGTTCTCCCAGCAATAACTCGCCCAAATCGCCCAATTCGCCTTCAAGAACCGAGCCCCAAATGTTTTGCAACTTATGAAATTTTAACCCTTCCGTTATTTTTAACACAGGCGCGATTTCCGCTTCTGCGGACCAAAATCCGCCTCTGCGAGGCCGCCTCTGCGACCAAATGGTCGCTTCTGCGAAAACACTCCTAGCCGCCCAGCTCCGCTTCTGCGGCCCATGTCTCGCTCCCGCGAGACCGCTCCTGCGAATCCCCTTCCGCTCCTGCGAGCCTTACCGCTTCTGCGCATCAGAGTCCGCTCCTGCGGACTCGCTTAGGCGACAAGTCTTCCGCTTCTGCGGATCCTCCCATAACGAGCCCAGACCGCTTCTGCGGTCTTTCCTTCCGCACCTGCGGTGCCGCCCATGCGGACCAGGATCCGCCTCGGCGAACCCCAGCGCTTCTGCGCTCATTTTCCGCTCCTGCGGGCTCGCTCCTGCGCCCCCATTTCCGCAGGAGCGAAAACAACAGAACCAGAACTCTTCAAACCTGCAATTTCCATGTTTTTCTCCCGATTAACCATCCGAAAACACCCCGAGGCCCCCAGGACCTCATCCAAACACACCAACACATCTTAATACCTTATTCGAACTTGTTCCAATCCTCAAAACATGTCTAATAACATCAAAACCCATAATTCACATCGAATTCAAGCCTAAATTCCTTAAAACATTCCGAATTACACAATCAATCAAAAACCCGACTAAACGACGTCCGAATGACCTAAAATTTTGCAGGCACATCCAAAATCACCTAACGGAGCTACTACTGCAACTGTCGGAATTCCATTCCGACCCCCGGATCAAAATCTCACCTACCGTTCGGATTTCGCCAAAATTCAACCTTAGCCAATTCAAGCCTATTTCTACACCGGCCTCCAAATTCAATTCCGATCGCTCCCCTAAGTCACAATCCACCTCCCGAAACTAACCGAATCATCAGAATTCGATTCCGAGCTCTCTAACTAAATAGTCAACTCCAGGTTGACTTTCCTTATTCAAGTTTCCTTCAAAAAGGCTATATGCCTCATTTTCATTTCAATTCACTCCTAACTTCCCCGATAGACTCTAACACTGATATAAAAGCATGAATTATGTAATTACAACATAACGGGGTGGTAATTCCCGTGACGACGGGCCGGGTCGTCACAGTAGGGTAGAGCACCATTAGGGATCGTGACGGGGTACGTCCCGGTTATTGATTTTTATCACGTATTTGTAATGGTCTGCTATTATCATTATGACTTGGGCTTATTGCCGCACTTGGGGCTTATTACCGATTGTTTGAACTCTTTATGTACTATCTTTACTGTTTTCCCTTACTAGTTGAAATACTATTTGAACTCAGTCCGTGTGATTTACACTGTTTTTGAACTTAACTATATTTTACTCAAACCTGGAGTTTTAACTGATATTTGAACTATTATTTGAGCTGAGTATTATTGTTTTACTGATGCCCGAGGGGTTTTTTTGACTATTTTTGGACTGATTTAGGCCGTGGGCCATATGTGAGGTGTATACAGATCATTACAGCCTTCAGCATCAGTTCAAACAGAAAGCTCTTAATTTGAGACAGCAGAGGTGGCTTGAGTTGCTTAAGGATTATGACATTACCAATGTAGTGGACGATGCTTTGATGTTGGGGAGAGGCCTTTCGCCGAGTGTATTGTGAGCAAGCTTTCAGGCCTCGTGTTGATATTATTCAAGCTTTTAGGCCTTATTGATAACGCTTGGGCTGTAGGAGCCCCTACGGAATCTGCACACTCACAGTGAGCGCGGGGTGTGAGCACGTGATTTTTGCCCCGCAAGAGAATTACTCCCAAAAATTTAAAATAAAATAGTTTTGTGTTGTATGTGATTTTCTGTGAATTTTGTGTGATTTTCTTAATTATTATTTGCACTTTTGTCTGTGCGTGATTATTTATAAATTAATGTAAAAACACAAAAAATATGTTACATTTTACATTTAGGTTTTATTTAGAGTAATTAAGTTTTTTTTTCAAAATATATAATAAATAAAAGTCACAAAAATGATGCATTTTCTTTTACATTTTAACATTTAAATGCCTAGTTGTGTGATTTACATTTTAATTTATATTTAAATTGTGTGTGTTAATTGTTAGTAGAACTTAATTAGTATTTTATAAGTTAATTTGATTTTGTAGTGTAATTTAGAATTTTGTTTTTAATAAATTAGGAATTAAAAAGAGAGGAGAAAAGAATTGGAAATAAAGTAAAATTGGACTGGGCCGTCCAAGACATTGACCAAGTCCAGGCCCAAATTACACCTCTCCTCTACCTAAACCCAACCTCAACCCGTCCAACAACCCATGCCCAGAATCAGGTTCAAACCGACCCAACCCCTAACTAAACCAAATGACCCTGTTACCCCTCCAAACTACCCCGTTTGAGATTTAATTCATTTGATCTCAGCCGTTGGTTGTTATAATCCAACGGCCAGGGTTAAAAGATTGATTTTAATACCCTAAAAACCCTTTACCCGTCTCAAACCCCCAGACCCCTCCTTCAGAGAAGAAATAACGGCGCCTGCTACCACCGTCTTCCACCGCCGGAAATTGCCTCACGACGGTTCCGGCAGGCCAAATGCCACCATTTTAACACCACAGCACCCCCATAACCTCCTCATTCCAGTCCTGAGCTTAGTTTCTTTTGAATCATGCTTCAATTCTTCGAATGTTGAATCGAAGATTGGCGGTTAAACTTCGTCGCTTCCATTCACCCCCAAACTCACACCTGGTCCTCACACGACCTCCCTCATTTCCAAACTACCATTAGTTTCCATCAGTTCGAGCCCTAGCCACTTCAACCCCAAACTTGAGCCTCAAGATCCCTAGAATTCAAAATCTTGGGGTTCCGCTTAATTATGAGAAGATTGGAGGATTAATAGACCATAATCAAGGTGTTCTCAAATTGAGAACACTTTAATTAGAGTCCGTTAGCCCTCAAAATGATTCGGTCCAAGTGCAAGCTTGGGTCGCCTCTGTTCTTAAGCACCCGAGGTACTAATTCCTTCCTTCTACCTCATTTTGTTTCTATATGTTTTTTTGCGTTATAATTTGCTTTGTTTGATTCTTTTATTTCTTGTTTTCTTCTGATTATGCCATTTTAGTTAGACCTTTATTTGGTCAATTCCTTCTGGTTGTTTGTTTAATTACATTGCAACAAATTACGTTCGTTGATGCAACTCAAACTCGGAGTAGTTTGGTTCATTTTAGACACATTAGGACTGAATCAACCGATCAATCTTAATTTGAAACTTGTCAAAACTCCTTGAAATCATTCCTTGGTTGTCTCTCATGTTGTTTTCAAAACTGCAAAACATGGTTTAGCTCATTATGTCCAGTCCCCTTACCTCAGTAATTGTTTATTTGAACCGGAAAAGATCCCTTGATAGTCAAATTTTACTCTTTGTGTTATATGGAAAGCAAGGCTGAAAGATCTATTTAACTGTTTAATCTGTGAAATAGACAGGGATTTGTTTGAATTTATTTAAAATAAGAAAAGAGACTATTACAACAAAGAAGTCACATGGACACTATCCCACCAACCTAAAAGAATTAAACAGAAATGGCTGCCCTTAACCCTTAGAATTAAAATAATTTAGACACCAAGTAGTGGAAGCCAGGAGCCAGCTTTGAGTTAATAATAAAGATATGCAATACACATGGCATAGGGTAGTAGGACCTGCTGGATAGCATGGTTTTCCACCATTTTCTGCACTTTAAAAGTTTTAAATAGTTGAAACCATACTTAGACTGCAAAAGGTGGGAAAATAGGGGAATACTGTGGGGTTTTGTTTGGTTTTAAACAATTAAAAGGTGCTGCAGGAGGGGTGTTAGTTTTGGGTATATAAGGGACAAACCATATACACAGAACACATACAAAAGGAACAGATTTTTAAGAGATAAATGAGTGCTAATATACATTGATATACACTGTTTTTAACCATCATCTTGAAGTTCTTTAGCCATCAGTTTCAACATTTCTTTTAGCCCGGTTTAAGTTTGCTTTTTTTCTACAGTTCATAAGGCTTCTTTTGGGTTTACTTAAGCTCTGTTCCGTTTGCTGTTTGGTTGATTTGAATTCCCTATTTTTGTTCAAATCACTCCCGGAATTTCTTGTTGTCTTTGGCTATTTGTTCATTGATCTCTTGCTGGAATCCGTCTTGCTGTTTGTTGTTATTTGCTGTTGCTGCTTGAGCTGTTGCATTACTGATCTCCCTCCTCATTTCTGTTGTTGAAATCCAGGTACAGACTTTTGTTGATATGGTCTCCTCTATTTGACAATGAGATGAAAATCATAGTTTAAGCTTTGTTGTTCGGAGCGGCAGTTTCAATAAATCATGTTTGTATTTGGACATTATAGTTAAATCAGGACCGATTTTCAGTCATAATATATTTGTGTTGTTACTTGTTGGAAGCATGGTTAGTTTAATTAATTGTTAGTTTGAATATACATAATTCGAATGTATCTGTAGTTGGAAACAAGGTAGCCAAGTATTAATGAAATGAATGGTGTTTATTTAAATGCTTTTGACGTGTTTTAGGATTTTAATTGAACTTCAAATATTGCCAAGCTTAAAACATATGTGACTTTGTAATACAGGGGTCTTGAAAAGTTATCAGAAGTAAGATTATCTTTATTTTATAAGATTACATAAAGATAAATGCTGAGCCTATCCAAATGCTACTAAACACCTGTTAGATTTTAGTATGATAGTTTACATAACACGAGACTCCACTCATCAATTTAGTTGCTTTAGGATAACGCTGCTAGTGATCCGTATAAGAGTCCTTTATTATTAGTTAATGTCGAACCCATATACGTTAACATGAAAATTAGAGGAAACTTTCAGTCCCGTGGTGTTACGATGGAATATACTATTGTGGTTGTAAAGGTGTTCACATGACTAGACTACTTCATAAAAACAAATATGGGCCATTCCTATTTAAATCCAAATATGCAAAATTAACAGAGTAAAGCGATTCGAAATTGATTAAAAGCACATAGGTCACAACATGTATTAACAATCAGATAGTTTGTCATTTACAATAGTTTAAGCGACCGTGCTAGAACCACGGGATCCGGAGGTGCCTAACACCTTCCCTCGGGTCAACAATATTCCTTACTTAGAATTTCTGGTTCGCAGGCTTCATTTGGAAAGTTGAAATTTCCTCGATTACTTGGGACACCTTAATTTATTCCAAGTGGCGAATCTGAAATAAATAGAATAATCCCATTCGGAATATTATCACTTAAATTAGAAAAACTCCCTTGCCCATTTTTACCCTTCTGGGTAGGGCGCGCCAAAAAGAGGTGTGACAACTCTGGCGACTCTGCCGGGGATACAAACCCAGAATCACTGGTTCAGGGTTTAAGAATTCGAGCTTTGAATAATTATTGTATTGGGCTTACTTAGTATCTGATTTTTGTTATATGTCTGTCTTAATGTGCTAAATGTTGCTTTTACCGCTTTGATATTTTGTAAATTGTATATAAATTGTGTCGATACCCACTTTCTCCTCTGAGTCTCTTTGAAATATAATATCGGGCATTTGCTGGACATAGCCTGTCTTTCTCAAGATAGCTGTGGTGCTTGGCACCTGGTGAAGGATTATAGTCACACATGTTTAGGTGGGGAGTACTGTCAATTAAGCCGGAAAGCCATGCTACCGGTGCACTCACAATCCTCGGCTCGAGTTGTCCGCTCGAGTAAAGCCAGTCTAGACACTTTTTCCAACAGGATGATAACCTAGAATCACAAAACCTCATGCTGGATCCCAGTAGGAATGTCTGTTTGCATCATGTGCATATTCGACTTAGGAGGCTCAACACAGGGGTTGGGTCTGTCTAGGACATGTGTACCTGAAGCAAAAGACCAACTTGATGCATCTTGTTTGTGCATTTATTTGTTTCGAACCTGCATGCTGACCGGTTTATTATTGAAAAAAAAGAGGAAGGAGTTGTTTTGAAGAAAAGGAAAATACCAGGGAATAGGGTCAAGGGTTTTAAAACACATGTTTCAAAAATTCCCAAATAACACCAAAACTCGGATATTTCTTTATGAAAAGGGAAAGATGGAAAAGCGTTTGTTTTTAAAATGATATAGTTCGTTTGGTTTGAACTACGCAAGTTTGATTCTCACTAGACGTGGGATACGTAGGCAACCCATATCGGGCTCAACTAATACTGCTTTTTTAAAAAATAAAAAAAATAAAAAATGTGTTTAAATTAGGAGAATTGTCCGTAGTCAAGGGTTAGGAAATTTTGCGAAAACAACCAAAAGCCCCGAAGGGGGTGCCGAAGAACTGGTTTCGCAAAAGCAGTACCTAGTCATCACACCGGTATCCTGTTACACAACCTTCAAATCTTCTTTAAGTGCTGAAAGGCCGTGTTAACGAGATTCGTTTTTTTACAAATGAAAAATAAAAATAAAAAAAAGTTTTCTAAGGATTAGAAAATCTTAAGTTTTATTTTATCTTCTCTAGGATCAACATGGCTCCATCGCAAAGAATCGGTCAGAAAAGGGCAAGAGACGAGATGCCTCCCATGTTTATGATTCAAGATAAAACCTCGAGCCGTCTCTGTGATTGGTGGGCTAGTTTTTCTACTTTGGAAAGAAATCAAGTCTACAAACACCTCAAGTTTCTTCCGGATATTATGAGAATAAAACCAGACAAAGATTTGATCAGAGCTTTGGTGAGTTTCTGGGACTCCGCAAATAATGTTTTCAGATTCCGAGACTGCGAAAGGACACCCACTTTAGAAGAGATAGGTGGACTCATAGGATTCGGGAAGGATCTTTGCAAAAAGAAACCCGCCACTCCTAGAAAAATGGGTGTAAATAATTTCCTGAAGAAATTAAGTCTCCGTCGAGTTCCAATGGGTTGCTTGAATGAAGGATGGGTTCGGTTGGAATATCTTTATGACAGGATTGATGACAAGAAAGGATTCAAGAAGTTCTCAAACACAGAATTTGTCAGCCAATTAAGTTACGACGCCTGGGGAGATTTGAGAATCTACGCCTTCATAATCGCTTTTCTAGGGACCATGGTTTTTCCCGAACGCGGTGAACGTATCGGAATCCGTTTATCAGCAGTAGTCTCATACTTGCAAAGTAGCAAAGAACATACTATTCTTCCTATGATCTCAGGAGACATTTTTCGGGCATTAACTAATTGTCAAGAGGGCAATGATTATTTCGAAGGTTGCAACATCTTGTTGCCAATGTGGTTTAAAGAGAATCTCTATCGTCACCCAATCTGATAAACTTCAATGTGGATTGGATGAACAAGTTGTCATCCAAGCAGGGCCACACGTTGTAAACTTCCGAACGATCTAAGGGCCCGGCAGGACTTGCTCGACTCCTTGAAAGTGGACCAGCTCACTTGGAACTATTATTGGTTCCCTTCTACTGAGATCATGCACATGTCGACATATCGCCCATTCTACATACTAATGGGTTTCAGGGGTTTCCAACCATACGCCCCGCTACGCGTCATGTGCCAGTTGGGGAGAGAACAGAAAAGGCCCCCGATCGAAGATATGCTATCATTCATGTGGGAATTCACGACGGAGGAGCTCCCAAGAGAATCTTATGCACAGAAGGTATGGTTCGGTAGTCGACTCTTTGACATCGGCGAAATGGTTGCCGACTGGGAACGAGGTAATGTAAGCCTCGCATACCTTGAGTGGTTCCACAACCAATCAATCCCAGAAGAAAGGGTAGAAAGGTCGGTAAAATACGCCATCGATTAGGAAAAGGAAATAGAATCCAGAGTCAGGGAGGCTATAGGCGAAATAGCGCAAGAATTCCATTCTTGCATCAACACCTTGAAGGAAGACAAAGGGATTCTGGAAGCCACCATGGACATACAACAGGCTGACGTCGATCAGGAAAGGGCTGACTGGGCGCAAGAAAGGCAAGCACTCCAAGCCCAAATCCAGGAAATGCAATCAACTGTAGAAAGATCGAGGAGGAGTTGGACTGATGAAATGCTCATAAATGACTTAGAAAGGAAATCCCTTGAGCACCGAGAGGACTTGGAAAAAGCAGAAGTTGCTCTAATTGCAATTCAAACCAAATAGAGAAGAGCGGCCCACCATAGAGCACTTCATTTGCAACGAATAGAGAGAGATTACGGGGATATCTTCACTGGCTTGAGGGAAGAAAATGCCACTCTTAGGGAGCGAGTTTTCAGACATTCCGGGGACGCCAAAGCAGATAGGGACTGCTGCTACGACTTAATGGTGCGGATGGAAAGGCAAGTAGATAGGCTCTTGGACCAAGTCACCGGTAACGCTCAGATATTGGGGACAAATAATTGACATATAGAGCAGCTGCTTAGAGAAAAAGGATAGGATCAGGGCTAGGATCGAAGAAATTGGGTATTACATCACTATAAGATGCTTAACATGCGAGCAAATGCCTCGGACTACCCCTTTTTATTCAGTTATGGAATATGTCCACCAAGTCATGGCAGAATTGAGAAGTCTACAAAGGAATCTCACACTAAAATCCGCAACAAGGCCAAACAACGCCCCACGAACATAGAAGTTTAAAGCGTTGGAGCATGCTTCGTAGAGTCTGTATTTTTATTTAAGAGTCTGTTTATCCTTTTGTAGTCTTGTATTTCCCTTTATGTCTTTTCATTTTTCGCAAGTGTTCAGCTTTGAAAGTGGAATTTTGTGATTATAAAAACCAAAAAAATATGTTCCATCTTTATCTTACATTTTGCATCCGAACTACGCCCGGTCTGATTCTTGCAGGGACATGATACGCAGGCAATCCATATAAGATTCGACCACCACTAAAAGAAAAACAAATAAGCCGGAATATTCGGAAAGGTAAGGGAATATTCATAAAGAGGGGGCAGAATAAAGAAGGGAATATTCGGAAAGGTATAAGCCGGAATGACGCATTGCAACCGAATACATATAGCGATACATTTAACTGTATAAGTGCATCACACTCCAATGTGAGATTACTTATCTATTAGTTGTTTCAGACTAACTATTTGTTTGCCGAAATTCAGGTCTTTAGAAAAGGTGGTTGGTTTTGTGGTAGTCTGGCCTCCCATCCATATTTTACGAGTTCCAAGGGAAACATTCAGTGGCCCGTTACTGAATCGAGAAGAAGTACCCATACTTACTTTACAAGATCAAAAGGAAGTAATGACATGTCTTCAGAAATCCCTCTATCGATAATTCCCGTTTTAAAGGAGAGTTCCATATCAGCCATCCCGACTGCTGAATCAGCGACTACTGAAGAGAATATGATTTTATGTGTCGCATGTTGGAAATGTTAGACGACTGGAACAACGGGAAGGAGCCCCCAAGTCTGATCCCTGGGTTCCCCGAACTATTTATCCGGCCAAGTGGGATTTCCAAATCCCCCAGTAATTATCCACCTACTCTGTTCGGATATCCTACCATCACAACTCTCTCTCGATAACCCTCCACTTCCTATCCCCGGATGTCAACAGTGGATACGGCCACGAAAACATCCACTGTGCTGCTTGGTCCAATCATGGCGCAGCCCATTGCACATTCTCCTATCTTTGACTCATCCTCCTTTACATTCCCAGCGCCACCTCTTTTGCTGGATCTTACCCAATTTTGACACTAATATTTGTCCTCAGCCACCCCAATACAAGCTTACACCATGTCAAAATATAAAAGCTCCTAAACATGATGAGATGGATAAGAGAATGAGAAGCCTTGAACAAAGCTTAAAGAGCATGCAAGGTCTAAGCGGGCAGAAGAGTGTCTCCTATGCAGATTTATGTATGTTACCGCATGTCCATTTTCCGCCAGGTTTCAGAACACCAAAATTTGAAAAGTATGATGGGCGTGGTGACCCCATTGCTCATTTGAAGAAATATTTCAATCAGTTACGGGGTACGGTTGGCAAAGAAGAATTGTTGATTGCATATTTCAGAGAAAGCTTAATCGGGATAGCTTCGAAATGGTACATGGATCAAGACATCTCACGTTGGCATATCTGGGATGATCTTGCCAGGGATTTTGTTTGGAAATTTCAATATAACATTGACATCGCACCCGATCGGAATTCCTTATCTAACTTGAAGAAGAAACCCTCTGAAAGCTTCAGAGAATACGCTATTAAATGGCGTGAACAAGCCTCAAGAGTAAAACCCCCAATGGACGAGTTGGAGATGGTCACTGTTTTTCTACAAGCCCAAGAGCCCGATTACTTCCAAAATATGATGTCGGCTATGGGAATGCCTTTTGCAGAAGCAATTAAGATAAGAGAAATGGTGGAAAACGGTCTGAAAATTGGAAGAATATTGAGCCAAGCAGCCATAAGAGCAACCTACTAAGCCATCCAAGGTGGGTCTGGAGGAATGGTTAAGGGCAAAAAGAAAGAAGAAATGGTCATGGCAACAATTGGAGTCAGAAGGTACCGAGTTCCAAGGTAAGTGTTCTCCGAAAAGACCCCCCAACATTATTACTAGCACAATGATATGTCCTATGCTCCTCCACCTCCACGTTATGAAGTCATGAATGCTCAGCTGACCACAACCACCAGCCAACCGAAACCCACCTCCATTTCAGAGAAATCAACCTCTTTACCATAAGCAGTATAACTTCCAACCACTACAAAATAACACTCGCCCTCGTGAACCACCTAAGTCAAACTTCACACCAATTGGGGAACCGTATTCCATCATTTACCCTAAGCTCATGCAGGAAAATCTGTTGCAGCCCGTTCCCTAGAATAGATAGAATCCAGATTCTCCGGCTTACCAACGAGGTGTGTATTGTGCTTATCATTCAGGAGTCGAGGGGCATAGCACTGATAATTGATGGACTTTGAAGAAAGCTGTGCAAGAGTTGATTAAACAAGGAAGGATAGTGTTTGCGGATGAAGATATTCCTAATGTGACGAATAACCCACTACAGGACCATAACAACGGGCCGTTAATTGGAATGATATGCGAGGACAAGGAATTTGATCCTGCTCTGAAAGCCATAATAGCCATTGCCGACATGGAAAGACAGCCTAAAATAGCCCCAAAACAAGAGAAAAGGGGGAAAAGAATGAAACTATCAAAGTTGAGTTTGAAAAGAAGATTTAAACAAAGGTAGAAATGATAGTGCCTTAGAAAAATGGAGTTCTTTACCTCCCACGAGGTCGATCAGAAAAGCCCCTGGTAATAAGCGCTTCAAAGAAGTTTCAGATCAAAAGAGAAATACCGATGCATGTGCCCAAAGGAGCCTATATGGTCCGGGGGGCGATTAAACCACTGCGGCCGAATGAGCCCATGGTTATCGCATGCGTGCAATAGAAGCTCATGACGGACCCGTCTACAGTACCTTGGAATTATCAACAGACGGTGGTCACACACAAAGGTAAAGAGATCACAGGAGAACTGCCTGGGAACATATTAGTGGGGAAGTATTCAGATACACAAGAAGTGAATAATGCCAAACAAAAACGTTTCCCATCCAAGAAGACTATAAGCACTGAAGAAGCGGAAGCCTTTTTTCAGAAAATGCAAATGCCTGACTATGGGGTACTAGACCAATTGCACAAGTACCTAGAACAAGTGTCCATGTTGTCTTTGTTGATGAAGTTCGATGAGCATCAAAAGTTCTTGTTGAAAACTTTGACTGAGGCATATGTGCCAGTTGAGTTTTCAGTTGAGCAGCTCGAACGAATGACGGAGAGATTCTTTGCAGTTAATCAGATCTCTTTTAGCAAAGCTGATTTGCCTCCGGAAGGAGCAGCCCACAACAAGGTTTTGTATTTGACTGTCAAATGTGAAGGTTTCTACGTCAGAAGGGTCATGATAGTTGGAGGTTCTGGGGTAGACATTTGCCCGTTAACGCATAAAAATTGGGATCAAAAGAATTCGACCAAACAATGTCAGTGTACGGGCTTTTCATGGCATAAAAAGGGACACGAACGGAGAGATCAACTTGGTCTTGACCATTGGCCCAGTGGATTTCGATGTAACCTTTCAGGTTCTGGATATGGACACATCTTACAACTTTCTTCTAGGAAGACCATGGATCCATGCGGCCGGGGCTGTACCCTCTACCTTCCACCAGATGATAAAGTTCGAGCATGAGGAGCAAGAGATCATTGCCCATGGGGAAGATGTGCAATCAATCTATCGGGATCCATCTATCCCGTGCTTAGAAGCAAAAGAAGGGAGTGAACACATCGTCTATCAGGACTTTGAGATTGTATTGGTAGATCAACATGAGGAGCGGAGCCCTGGCCCCCAGCCTTTTTTGTCTAATGCCTCAATTATGGTGGCAAAAGAGATGATTAAGCATGGTTTCCAGCCATGGAAAGGTTTGGGAAAGTCCTTACAAGGAATATCGAAGCTAATAACTTTGCCCACAACCGAAAAGTTCTTTGGAGTAGGCTTCCGCCCTACCCATGAAGTCGAGAAATGGGATGATAAAAGAAAGGAAAACGGATGGGTTCTACAGTAGCCATTGCTATATTTATACCAAACTTTTGTTCACCCGAGTTACGATGATGAAGAAGAAGATGACATCTTTGCAGCTGAAGAGATAGAAGACATATGTGGAGCTATGAGGCAAATGCTTTACAATTTCAATATGGTTCAATTGGGAGAAGGTACTAGCACCGCTGGGGTGCTGTATGTGGGACTAGAGGCTAAATTGCAAAATTGGAAGGCTACGCCATTCCCAGTCAGGCGAGAGTTCTGGTAGACTTGTCCTGTCATTTTCCTACATCACAAGTTATTTCAGGGTGTAACTCAAATGTTTTTCTTTGTTTTCTTTTCTTTATTTTCCCAAATGTAACCCTGTTTATCTTCCCAAAATTCCAAGAAATGAAATCAATATTTCATCATTATTTTGCATTCTTTCTAATTCCTGTTATCTTCGTTTTTATTCTCTCTTTTCAGTCATAATAATGCGACATTAAATAACATGACATGCTCGCGGACTTCACGCTCAGATTTGAACACTCCTCCTAATTTGGAATTAATGAACCAAGAACTGGAATACGATGAAGAAGAGACTTTTAGGGAAATAAAATGAGAACTGGAACACTTTGAGAGTAAACCTAAGCCAAATTTAAATGACACCGAGCCAGTTAACTCGGGGACTCCCGAAGAGATCCGAGAGACCAATATAAGCATCCACACAGATGAAATTCAGCTTTTGTTTGAGTTCAAAGATGTGTTTTCTTGGTCTTATGATGACATGCCAGGATTAGGGGTCGATCTAGTGGTGCATAAATTACCGATCTACCCTGACTGTCTCCCAGTGTAACAAAGTAGAGGAAATTCAAGAATGACATCAGTGATAAGATGAAAGAAGAAATTACCAAGCAGTTAAAAATGGGGGTAATTCAAGTGGTATAGTATACCACATGGTTGGCTAATGTTGTTCCCGTGCCAAAGAAGGATGGGAAAACTTGAGTATGCGTGGACTACCGAGATTTGAATAAGGCAAGCCCCAAAGATAACTTCCCTTTACTAAACATCCACATCCCCGTTGACAACTGTGCAAAGCATGAGATACAATCATTTGTGGGTTGTTATGCAGGATATAATTAAGTGTTGATGGATGAAGAGGACACCGAGAAGACTGCTTTCACCATACCTTGGGGCACTTACTGCTACCGAGTCATGCCATTAGGTTTGAAAAATGCTGGAGCGACATACATGAGAGCCATGACTGCCATCTTCCACAACATGATGTATTAGGAAATAGAGGTATACGTGGACGATGTGATCGTCAAATACAGAACTCTGGGCGATCACGTCCGAGACTTGAGGTAATTCTTTGAGATACTGAGAAAGTATGACTTGAAGCTGAATCCGGCCAAATGTGCTTTCGGAGTCCTGTCAGGCAAACTATTGGGTTTCATTGTCAACATGAGAGGTATTGAGTTAGATTCTACAAAGATAAAAACCATCAGAGATCTACCTCCTCCAAGAACGAAGAAAGATGTAATGAGTCTATTGGGCAGGTTGAACTATATCAGTCGGTTCATAGCTCAAGTGACTAGCACATTTGAGCCCATATTCAAGGTATTGTAGAAGAAGGCGACAATCAAGTGAACATCGGAGTGTTAGGAGGCTTTCAACAAAATCAAAGAGTATCTTTCAAATCCTCCAGTTTTAGTCTCGCCGGAGCAAGGGAGACCTCTGTTCTTGTATCTGACAGTGTTGGAAAACTCCTTTGGATGTGTCCTCGTGTAGCATGATGTAACGGGGAAGAAAGAGCAGGCAATCTACTATTTGAGCAAGAAGTTCACTAGTTATGAGGTTAAGTACACTTTGCTGGAAAGAACGTGATGTGCTCTGACATGGGTCGCTCAGAAATTGAGACACTACCTCCAAGCTCATACCACTCACCTTATTACCTGTCACGCCCCAATTCGAGGTACACGACCGGCGCCTGACCGGGTAGCCCCAGTCAAGCGGACCTGTGTGCCTTTCCTAACCCACACATTACTCCTGTGTTGTTTATTACTTATAAGCCAAAGATCTTACCAATTATAACTGAAGTTACATTGTTCAAACATAACCGCATGATAAATTTACTAACAAGTTTACAATTTACAACGCCCGACATAATATATATATATATATATATAGGGCTAAAATCCCACAGTTTACATGTCTACGGAGCCTCAAGGATACAAAGGATTGTACGATACTTGGCGGTAACAAGGATCCAGCTATACCTTACAAAATCGAAATAAAGTCTAAAATAGAAGTGGCATGAGCCACGCAGGGCCCCGAAAGGAAAGAGGCTCACCAAAACGAGCAATGGAAGATGAAGGATGCTACAGCCGATGAGCTGAAGTACCTGCTACTGATCCGCCTACAATCATAACACGAATGTATCGTCCCCGAAAAAAGGGACGTCAGTACACTGGAATTGTACTGGTATGTATGGACAAGCTTTGTCCCAAGTAAACTCAAGCCACTAAACAAGTAAATCACGATGATAAGACAACAAATGATTACACCAAGAAATAATAAAGCGAGCCAACCATGTTCCCACATTTACTTCGTTTCAAGTAGTTCTCAACTCAAGCACAATTACTGATCAATACGGAAGGCAACAACAAAACAAACACGAAAAACCACAATCAAGTCAAACAAAGGGGCAATCAGTGCCCCACATGTTGGAAACTCTCCTACTGTCTCCTTTCACAATTTCACATAAATGATTTTATATCAATTTTAATGGCGATTTCAATCGCTTTCCACCCTTATTACCTCGGCCACCCTTATCACCCCTACCCACACCTTATTACTTCGTGTTGCGGCGCGCAACCCGATCCCACCATACAGTTTCAATCACAACAATCACAAACAGCAAACAAGGCACTACACAATATCACAACAAGTGCAAATAAGCAATTTACAAATTAGTTCATGCTTTCAAATACTTTTCAAACCAGTCTCACAACCAAGTTACAATGGTTCCATATTCGAGAGTACCCATACCATTATGTTCAACAATTATCACAATTCAAGTGTTTCATTTCTTTCCCACAAGAAACCATGTATGCCATCACTACAATTGTTCTCAATTCTTTACCAAATTCAATTCCGTTTTTATCTTTTGGTTCATATTCCATAACACCACACATAGTTCAAGATCAATATGATACCCAACAACCAAATCAAAGAATTACGCATAATTTCTCAAATTAACACATTCCAAACAAATTGCACACATAAGGGCGATTTCACAAGAATCAAAGTTAGCCATACATACCTGGAGTCGAATTTACTTCCTTCAATCTCTTACTTAAGCTCACCCAAGTTATCCTAAGTTGCCAACTTCCATTTTTGCAAACCCTTACTCCTACCCACTTTCTTTTTAAAAAAATTCAAGTTCAAATAACATGCATGAGTATCACATTCTATTTCCAAAAGATATTGTATGCAATTCTTTCTTTACCTTTGAAAACTGAAAAATTAGAGGAAAATGACTAGGGTTTTTACCTCTTAGAGATTTGGGGAAGATGACTTTTGCCCTAGGATCTTCCGGACCAAACGATTGGAACAATCCTTGAAGATAGTTAGATTTCTCCCTCTAGAACCCCTCTTTCCTCTCTCTAATTTTGCTAACAAAATATGAGAAATATGAAGGTCAGAGGTGTTTTATTAAAGAAGGGGTCGGGTCAAAATTTATAAAAAATCTGGGTCGAGTCAATTCTGTAGTCGCATCTGCGATCGCAGAATCAACATGTGGTCCGTATAATGGACCGCAGAATTGTCACAAAATTTCTCTTGTTCTGTTACAATATGCGACCAGAATGCGGTCCGCATTCGTGTTCTGCAGTAGCAGAATGCACCGCAGAATTGACACTTAAAAATTCTCAAGAAATTATACGGTGGATCTGCGGTCCCTATTTCTATTCTGCGATCGCATATTGGACCGCATTTTCAACATACTTTTTGGAAAACATTATGTTAAACTATGCGGTAGGAATGCGGTCCGCATATTAGATCTGCGATCGCATTCCTGACCACAGAATCGACCTTTTCTGGAAAAATTATTCTTTCAATTTTTGAAACTTAAATCATTACCAAGGGTCCGAACCGTGGTTACGCATTCCTAACACCTTATTCAGACCATGATACCATGGCTACTAGGTTTCTAAGCACAAATTTTTTTACGGGGCCTTACATCCTCCCCCTTAAAATCATTCGTCCTCGAATGAGGATTTTGAAAATCAGTTGGTTTTGAAAGACATGATATGCAAATTGTCAAAATATTCACTTACTCCTATATTTTAGAAAACTTTTGCCAGAGTTTTCTTTGTATTATGGACATATCCACCTGTCAGATAGCCCCCGAAACACATTATCAAACAACAACATCTATTCACAACATTTTCCACAGCTTGTACACACTTTCTTACCCCAACGATTGCACATATTCTATCACATTGTTATATTTGCACATAAACTAGCTACTTCAATGAGTCCTTTCCTTATTCAACCCTCTCAATACAACATATACACATAAACAAACAATTATCGATTTACACTTGCTATTAGTTGTTTATTTAACACATGATTCTTTATAAGGCTTTCATTTATCAAGGAGGGTATGGACCATGACACCATGGCTACTAGGTTTCTAAGCACAATATTTTTTACGGGGCCATATATTACCAGACTGGATCCTTTGAAGTACATATTCCAGAAATTGATGCCTACCGGAAGGTTTGCAAAATGGCAAATCCTGCTCACTGAGTTCGACATAGTCTATGTCACTCGCACGACAATGAAGGCCTAGGCGTTAGCAGATCACTTGGCTGAAACCCGATTGATGAAGAGTATCAACCATTGAATACCTACTTTCCAGATGAGGAGGTAAACGTAATAGAAACTGTCCTTGAGGACACCCATTCTTAGAAAATGTTCTTCGACGGAGCGGTAAACGCTAAAGGTGTAGGGATTGGGGTAATTTTGATCTCTCCTGCCGGTTAGCATTACCCAGCTACGGCCAGGCTCTGTTTCTTTTGCACAAACAATACAACTAAATATGAGGCCTGCATCATGGGCATGAATATGGCAATTGATTAGAGTGTTGAAGATTTACTGATCATGGGAGATTCAGATCTGATTATGAAACAAGCCCAAGGTGAATGGCAGACCCGAGATGTCTAGCTCCTCCCTTGCTGACACCATATGGATAATCTTGGCAAGCGATTCGCATTGATAGAGCTCAGGTAAATCCCATGATGTCACAACAAACTGGCTGACGCACTTGCCACTCTAGCTTCAATGCTACCTTATCCAGGCAACACCCACGGTGATCCTTTGGAAATCCAAATCAAGGAAAGACATGGTTATTGCAATGAAATCGAGGCAGGGCCAAATATTTGGCAATGTTACTACGATATCAAGAGGTTCCTAAAAACACAAGAGTACTCTGAACATGCTTTAGGAGATCAGAAGAGAACTATCTAGCGACACGCAAGTGGTTTCTTTTTGAGCGACAAGGTCTTGTATAAAAGAACCCCAAATCTTAACCTTTTAAAATGTGTTGATGCCGAGAAATGCAGGGAGAATCATGCATGAAGTACGCACAGGAGTGTGTGGACCTCATATACGAACGAGTATGTCTTGGTCAAGAAAATCCTTCGAGCTGGGTATTATTGGATAACTATGGATAAAGACTGCTTCAATTTCGTCCGAAAATGCCATCAGTGTCAGGTACATAGAGATCTGCTTCATGCACCTCCAACCGAGCTATATCCTATGTCAGCGCCGTGGCCTTTTGTCGCTTGGGGCATGTATGTCATTGGCCCGATTGAGCCAAACACTTCGAATGGGCACCGATTCATACTAGTCGCTATTGATTACTTCACAAAATGGGTTGAAGCTGTCACTCTCAAATCAGTCACTAAGAAAGACGTGGTGGATTTTGTACATTAAAATCTTATCTGTCTTTTTGGTATACCTACAACTATCATCACAGACAATGCTGCGAACCTGAATAGTCGTTTGATGGAAGAAATATGCGAACAATTCAAAATAACGCATAGGAACTTCACTCCTTATTGGCCCAAAGGCAATGGTGCCGTTGAAGCAGCAAACAAAAACATCAAGAAGATTTTGAGGAAGATAATCCAGAGTTCTAGACAGTGGCATGAACAATTAACTTTTGCTTTACTAGGATATCGTACTACGGTGCGCACATCGGTAGGAGACCTACTAGTTTATGGAACCGAGGCTGTGATACCGGCAGAGGTAGAAATTCCTTCACTTAGGACAATTGTTGAAGCAGAGATTGAAGATAGCAAATGGGTTAAGACTCGACTGGAGCAGTAAACCTTAATTGACGAAAAAGGAATGGCTACGGTCTGTCACGGGAAGTTGTACCAACAAAGTATAGCTCGTGCTTACAACAAAAAAGCACAACCTAGAAATTTTGAAGTAGATCAGTTGGTTTTAAGATGCTTTCTTCCACATCACCAGGAAGCGAAAGGAGAATTTTCTCCTAATTGGAAGGGCCATACATCATCAGGAAGATATTGCCGAGATGAGCATTATACTTGGGAGATATGGAAGGAAATGATCCCGAAACAGCCGTGAATGTACATACTGTCAAAAGGTATTATGTTTGAGTTTGCTTCGGTGATGTCTTTGCGTGTTGAAATGATGAAGGCTTTTATTCCCGCTACCCAAACACTACCAACTCTTTTGTAAACCCTTTTAGCCGGTTACATTTCCTTGGCTACCCTCTTTGGAATCCAAAACCAAAAACAGAAAAAAAAACAAAAATTTCCTGAACTACGTTCTAACTTGATTCCAAAAGGATATGTAGGCAGCCTCTATCAAAGGTTCAGTCACACCAAAAAAACAAAAAATCTAATTTTCCCCGAAATTGAAACTGGGCAGGTGCTATAATGGTTTGACCAAGAGTTCACCAGATGGTTCTAAAGTTGTAATTTTGTCCATAGTTATTTTCATCCAAAACCGAGTACAAGTCCTTAAAGATCGATGCAGAGGCTTAGAAATAGAGAAACATCATTGTTGAGAACCGAAGCGTCTTAAATTAAGGGAAATAAAATGAGAGAGTCTTATTGGTGAAAACCTTCGGGCACCATAAGGCGATGAGAGTAGAGATATACAAAATGAGAGAGTCCGTTAGTGAAAACTCGCAAAGAGTGCTATCGGGCGATGGTAAGAAGAGAAACGAGAAAGGTCGACTAGCGAAAACCCGCAAACGGTGCTATCAACCGAAAAGGGGATTTCACCAATAAAGGTCCTCGCAAGGTTCCCTAGTTTGGAAACATAGACCCGTTTTGGTTCATGAGAAAATGGAAGTTTGTGACGATCGGGCATCCAGTTCAAGAAGCATGTCATGTCGGTTTGAAGCCAGCATACACCTCATATAAGTCCTTCTTTTTCCCCCGAAAGGGACGCGTCTATTTTTGATTCATTTTTTCAGTCTTTGTTCATTTTTCTTTGAATCCCTTTCGGCTTAACTTTGAAATCCGAAACTATTACAAAGAAAAGGTGGCAGGACCGTTTATACAGAACTCCGTCTGGTAAAAAGGCGAAGAAAAATACCCAGCCTCAGTGGTGTATTGATCCAATCCCGACTGATCATGATGGTCAATCTCTTCCAAAGGAAAGGACGTTAGGAAGGAAAAGGAAATCAAAGGCTAAGGTTTTAAGAACAGAATGAAGTAAAAGGACAGAGCCCACACAGGCAAGTCATCATGAAATCCTAAGGCTGAACCCGGTCAGGTTGAAAGAAAGTCAACCTCAAAGACAATCAACAACAAAGTTCTCAATGGAAATGGGGCCAGGATTAAGCAATGAAGATAATCAAGGCCACAAAATCAACCACCGTTTCAGCTAACAAATTGTTCTTTGTTGAAAACAGGTCTATTTCAAATTAGTTGTGCAAGAAGAAGGTGCAGTCCAAAGAAATGAAATGCGAGAGCATTGAAATGGCTTTGTAACAAGGAAAACAACCAAAAGGAAAGTTTCTTTTCAACAACATTATTTTATGCATTATTGATGAGTAAAAGGAAAACACCTAAAAGAAAACCCAAAAGGGAAGAAGGAAGGAAATGGAAAATGAAAACCCCCAAAAGAAAATCAACTCATGGTAGCTTAGCTTTTTCTTTTCAAAAATCCTGGCCAAAAAACCGAGGATCTCCCAGCAAGAAAACCGTGGAGCATTTCTTTCAAAAAATCCCGGCCAGAAAACTGAGGGTCTCCCGGCAAGAAAGCCATGGAGCATTTCTTTTAAATACCGGCCAGAAAACCGAGGATCTCATGGCTAGAAAACCGTGGAGCAATTATTTTAAAAAGTTCCGGCCAGAAAATCGAGGATCTCCTGGCCAAAAAGCCATGGAGCATTTCTTTTAAATCTCGGTCCAAAAACCGAGGATCTCCCGGCCAGGAAACCGTGGAGCATTTCTTTCAAAAACCCTAGCTAGAAAACCAAGGATCTCCCAGCCAGAAAATCGTGAAGCATTTCTTTCAATAACCCAAGCCATAAAATCGAGGATCTCCCGGCCAGAAAACCGTGAAGCAATTCTTTCAAAAAATCTCGGCAAGAA
Source organism: Nicotiana noctiflora (assembly GCA_032618575.1). Taxonomy (NCBI): domain Eukaryota; kingdom Viridiplantae; phylum Streptophyta; class Magnoliopsida; order Solanales; family Solanaceae; genus Nicotiana; species Nicotiana noctiflora. The sequence continues at coordinate 242,487 of JASVEL010004040.1, read as the reverse complement.
AACCGAGGATCTCCTAGCCAGAAAGCCATGGAGCATTTCTTTTAAATCCCGGCTAGAAAACTGAGGATCTCCTGGCCAGAAAATTGTGGAGCAATTCTTTCAAAAAATCCCGGCTAGAAGAACGAGGATCTCTCGGCCAGAATCCTATGTAGCATTTCTATTAAATCCCGGCTAGAAAATCGAGGATCTCCCTTCCTGGAAACCATAGAGCATTTCTTTCAAAAACCCTAGCTTGAAAACCGAGGATCTCCTGGCCAAAAAACAGTGAAGCATTTCTTTCAAAAAACCCGGCCAGAAAATCGAAGATCTCCTGGCTAGAAAATTGTGAAGCAATTCTTTAAAAAAATCTCGGCCAGAAAACCGAGGAGCTCCCGGCCAGAAAGCCATGGAGCATTTGTTTTAAATCCCGGCCAAAAAACCAAGGATCTCCCGACCAAAAAACCGTGAAACATTTCTTTCAAAAATCCCGGCCAGAAAATCGAGGATCTTCTGGCGAGAAAGCCATGGAGCATTTCTTTTAAAAAACCCGGTCAGAAAACCGAGGATCTCTCGACCAGAAAATCGTGGAGCATTTCTTTTCAGAGTATCCCAGTCAGAAAACCGAGAATTTCCCAGCCAGAAAGCTGTGGAGCCCCTTTTTTCAAAATATCCCAGCCAGAAAATCGTGGAGTCTTTCTCAATAATATCCCGGCCAAAAAATCGTGGAACCTTTTTCAAAATATCCCGGCCAGAAAACCGAGGATCTCCTGGCCATAAAACCATGGAGCATTTCTTCTCAAAGTATCCCGGCTAGAAAACCGAGAATCTCCCAGCCAGAAAGCTGTGGACGCCCTTTTTCAAAATATCCCGACCAAAAAATCACGAAGCATTTATTTTCAAAACTAGATTTAAAAATCGAGATTCTCTTGGCCAATACCGAAGAGTCTTGTTAATCACTTCCTGCGTCACGACTAACTCACGAAATTTTCCTAGTGAAACTTGGGCAGAAAAATTTCGTTCGTTTATTTGTTTTGTGTTCTAAGAAGGTTTGACCTCGGGACGCAGGGATCGAGATAACCTACGAGTTGAGTCTCAATCCAGAATAAAGAAAACAAGAAAAGAACCAAAAAGAAGATGAGCTCAAATGTTGGAGTAAACAGAGGCGCGGATTGCTCAGAATCTAAATGAAGTCACGAGTTCAGCCAAATCCCATTTCACTCAATGTTACAGAAATAAACAAGCATGTACAGCTTGCGAGCATCAAGATTCAGATCGAGGTCTACAGCAAAATCAGCTAAGACTCAAGATCATGTTTTCAAGAGAATTATAGATAGAAATCTTGTAACTCAAAGTTGATAGCATAGCTAGCTTAGCTTTAATTTCCTTTTGGTTGTAATAAGGAGGCCCGTAAGCAATTTGCGGCAGTAACAATAGCAGTAACAATAAAACCACTGCTCCCGGCAGTCCCAGCTACCGAAACTTCCCGAACTACATCGACCTGATTCCTGTTTAGCCCAGGATATGTAGGAGGCCTCACGAAGCAAAGGCTCGATCAAGATCTGTTCAAAATGCTTCACATGGAGTACTCGAATGGGCAAAAATCCCTCGTATCCGCTCATTTATCTTTGTACGAAAACCCTTCGTGTTTCCGGGCAAAGAGGGGCAGCTGTGAGCACGTGATTTTTTCCACGCAAGAGAATTACTCCCAAAAATTCAAAATAAAATAGTTTTGTGTTGTGTGTGATTTTCTGTGAATTTTGTGTGATTTTCTTAATTATTATTTGAATTTTTGTCCGTGCATGATTATTTGTAAATTAATCTAATAACACAAAAATATGTTGCATTTACATTTAGGTTTTATTTAGGGTAATTAAGTTTGTTTTCAAAATTTATAATAAATAAAAGTCACAAAAATAATGCATTTTTTTTACATTTTAACATTTAAATGCCTAGTTGTGTGATTTACATTTTAATTGATATTTAAATTGTGTGAGTCAATTGTTAGTAGAATTTAATTAGTATTTTTATAAGTTAATTTGATTGTGTAGTGTAATTTTGAATTTTGTTTTTAAAAAATTAGGAATTAAAAAGAGAGGAGAAAAGAATTGGAAATAAAGAAAAATTAGACTGGGCCGTCCAAGACATTGACCAAGTCCAGGCCCAAATTACACCTATCCTCTACCCAAACCCAACCTCAACCCGTCCAACATCCCATGCCCAGAATCCGGTTCAAACCGACCCAACCCCTAACTAAACCAAACGACCCCGTTACCCTTCCAAACGACCCCGTTTGAGATTTAATTCATTTGATCTCAGCCGTTGGTTGTTATAATCCAACGACGAGGATTAAAAGATTGATTTTAATACCCTAAGAACCCTTTACGCGTCTCAAACCCCCAGACCCCTCCTTCAGAGACGAAATAATGCCGCCTGCTAGCACCGTCTTCCGCCGACGAAAATTGCCTCAAGTCGGTTTCGGTAGGCCAAATGCCACCATTTTAACACTACATCACCCACATAAACTCCTCATTCTAGTCTTGAGCTTAGTTTCTTTCGAATCATGCTTCAATACTTCGAATATTAAATCGAGGATTGGCCGTTAAACTTTGCATCTTCCATTCACCACCCAAACTCACACCTGGTCCTCACGCGACCTCCCTCATTCCCAAACTACCATTAGTTTCCGTCAATTCGAGCCCTAGCCACTTGAACCCCAAACCTGAGATTCAAGAACCCTAGAATCCAAAATCTTGGGGTTCCGCTTAATTAAGAGAAGATTGGAAGATTAATAGACACTAATCGAGGTGTTCTCAATTTGAGAACACTTCAATTAGAGTCCGTTAGACCTCAAAATGATTGGGTCCAAGTGCAAGCTTGGGTCTCCTCTGTTCTTAAGCACCCGAGGTACTAATTCCTTCTTTCTGCCTCATTTTGTTTCTATATGTTTTTTGCATTTTAATTTGCTTTGTTTGATTATTCTATTTCTTGTTTTCTTCTGATTATGCCCATTTTTAGTTAGACATTTATTTGGTTGATTCTTCCAAGTTGTTTGTTTAATTACACTGCGACAAATTACGTTCGTTGATACAACTCAAACTTGGAGTAGTTTGGTTCATTTTAGACACATTAGGATTGAATCAACTAATCAATCTTTATTTGAAACTTGTCAAAACTCTTTGAAATCATTCCTTGGTTGTCTCTCGTGTTGATTTCAAACTGCAAAACATGTTTTAGCTCATTATGTCCAGTCCACTTACCTTAGTAATCGTTTGTTTGAACTGGAAAAGATACCTTTGATAGTCAAATTATACTCTTTGTGTTATATAGACAGCAAGGCTGAAAGATCTGTTTAATTGTTTAATCTTTGAAATAGACAGCGATTTGTTTGAATTAGTTTAAAATAAGAAAAGAGACTGTTACAAGAAAGAAGTCACATGGACACTATCCCACCAACCTAAAAGAATTAAATAGAAATGGCTGCCCTTAACCTTTAGATTTAAAATAATTTAGACACCAAGTAGTAGAAGCCATGAGCCAGCTTTGAGTTAATAATAAATATATGCAATGCACATGGGATAGGGTAGTAGGACCTGCTGGACAGCAGGGTTTTTACCATTTTCTGCACTTTAGAAGTTTTAAATATTTGAAACCATACATAGACAACTAAAGGTGGGAATATAGGGGAATAATGTGGGGTTGGTTTGGTTTTAAACAATTAGAAGGTGACGTAGGAGGGCTGTTAGTTTTGGGTATATAAGGGACAAATCATAGAGTTGAAAAGAAAGATTTTTACACACACAGAAAACACACAAAAGGAACAGATTTTAAGAGATAAAAGAGTGCTAATATAAATTGATATAGACTGTTTTTAACCATCAGTTTGAAGCTCTTTAGCCATCAGTTGAACATTTCTTTTAGCCCGGTCTAAGTCTGCTTTGTTCTTCAGTTCATAAGGTTTCTTTTGGGTTTACTTAAGCTCTATTCCATTTGCTGTTTGGTTGCTTTGAATTCCATGTTTTATTTCAAATCACTCCTAAAATTTCTTGTTGTCTTTGGCTATTGGTTCTTTGGTCTCTTGCTGGAATCCGTCTTGTTGTTTGTTGTTATTTGCTATTGCTGCTTGAGCTGTTGCATTACTGATCTCCCTCCTCATTTCTGTTGTTGAAATCCAGGTACACACTTATGTTGATATGGTCTCCTCTATTTGACAATGAGATGAAAATCACAGTTTAAGCTTTGTTGTTCAGAACGATAGTTTCAATAAATCATGTTTGTATTTGGACATTATAGTTAAATGAGGACTATTTTTCAGTCATAATATATCTATATTGTTACTTGTTGGAAGCATGGTTAGTTTAATTAATTGTTAGTTTGAATATACATAATTCGAATGTATCCGGAGTTGGAAACAAGGTAGCCAAGTCTTAGTGAAATGAATGGTGTTTATTTAAATGCTTTTTACGTGTTTTAGGATTTTAATTGAACTTCAAATGTTGCCAAGCTTAAAACACATGTGACTTTGTAATGCAGGGGTTTTGACAAGTTATCAGAAGTAAGATTATCTTTATTTTATAAGATTACATAAAGATAAATGCTGAGCCTATCCAAATGCTACTAAACACCTGTTGAATTTTAGTATGATAGTTTACATAACACGAGACTCCACTCATCAATTTAGTTGCTTTAGGATAACGCTGCTAGTGATCCGTATAAAAGTCCTTTATTATCAGTTAATGTCGAACCCATATAGGTTAACACGAAAATTAGAGGAAACTTTCAGTTCCGTGGTGTTACGATGGGTACTCAATTGTCGTTAATGTATGTTTAATATACTATTGTGGTGGTAAAGGTGTTCACATGACTAAACTACTTCATAAAAACAAATATGGGCCATTCCTATTTAAATCCAAATATGCAAAGTTAACGGAGTAAAGCGGTTCAAAATTGATTAAAAGCACATAGGTCACAACATGTATTAAAATCAGAAAGTTTGTCATTTACAATAGTTTAAGCGACCGTGCTAGAACCAGGGGATCAGGGGGTGTCTAATACCTTCCCTCGGGTCAACAAAATTCCTTACTTATAATTTATGGTTCGCAGACTTCATTTGGAAAGTTAAAATTTCCTCGATTCGGGATTTTAATAAATCGGTGACTTGGGACACCTTAATTTATTCCATGTGGCGACTCTGAAATAAATAGAATCATCATGTTTCAAATATTGTCACTTAAATTGGAAAAACTCCCTTGACCGTTTTTACCCTTCAGGGTAGGGCGCGCCAAAAGGAGGTGTGACACGGGGTACCCCTTTGATATGAACAGTGGTTACAATGACACTGTTATAAGTGTTTCGGTTAGGTATCAATGACTGACTAGTCAAGTAAAAATAACTGACTAGTGGTAACAATGACACTGAAATAATTTGGTCAGGTAACAATGGCTAACTAGTCTGGTAACAATGGTTGACCTTACTTGTGTATTTCTTATTTTATTGATTCCTTTAAAGATAATGTTTTGCTATATATTTCATGGATTCTACTATTTATCTGGTTTACTGCTTAAGATAGCATTTATTTGTGCCCTTTTTGGATTTTATACTTTCAGTGTTATTCACTTTTATTACTATTGAGTTGGAAGTACTCACTTTACTCCCTGCACTATGTGTGCAGATCCAGGTCCTTCTCATAATGCGGAGTGAGTTTAGTTGATCAGAGTTCCTCCCGGGAGAATTCAAGGTAGCTGCACGGCGTTCGCAGTCGAGGATTCTCCCTTCTATATTTTTACCTTTATTTCCGCCTTTTCAGTATTAGACAGACTTGTAGTAGGATGTTATTCTGTCATTAGAGGCTCATGGTCGTGACACCGGGTCCTAGTTGGGCAGTTTCAGTATATTTGTCAGATTTTTCCGTATCATATCAGTATTTTAGACTTTTACTTGGATAGTTTTGTCTTTACTTATTTGGTTAATTGAGGTAATTGTTATGAATGGTCGGGCTTGCCTAGTAGTGTGCTGGGCGCCATCACGACAGGGTTGGGGTCGTGACAATAGACTTGAATAATTAGACTAAGGAACTTACCTTCATGCAATCCTCCTCGAATCCCTCTTCAATTAGCTCTCGCAAGCTCCAAAATGGCTCAACAATGGAGGAAAATATCATAGGCTCGCGAATGAAATATCATTTAAAAAGCTTCTGCCCAACTGGAAAACCTTCATCGCTATCGCGACCCAAGTCACGCGATCGCGAAGTACAAAAACCCAAGGCCTCCAAATTACTCTATGCAAATGTGACTGAACCAAATGTGAATGCGATGCATAACTGACCGACCTCCCGCGATCGCGAACCAAATAACGCGAACGCAGAGAGCATAAACTGACTTTCCCAATTCCTTCAACACGAACGCGACAATGCGTAGAGCAAATAACCTGCCTCCCAAAAATCTTCTACGCGATCGCGACATGACTCTCGCGATCGTGAAGCACAAATTCGCTACAACTTTAAAACGGCAAAATCTGCAACTCAAAATGCCAAGATTGGTCCGATCGACCATCCGAAACTCACCCGAGGCCACCGGGACCTCAACCAAACATGCCAACATATCCCATAACATCATTCAAACTTGTTAAATCTTCACAACACATCAAACAATACTAAAATCATCAATTCTCATCGTATTCAAGCCTACGTTCTTTAAAAACTTCCGAAATGAACTTTCGATAAAAAACCCAACCAGATGACATGAATTTTTTTGGACATATCCAAAATCAGTTAACAAAGCTACTGCAACTCTCGGAATTCCATTCCGACCCTCGGATCAAAATCTTACCTATCAACTATTATTCGCCAAAATTCAAACTTCACCAATTCAACCCTAATTCTACGCCGAACTTCCAAAATTCAATTACGATCGCACTCCTAAGTCACAAATCACCTTTCGAAGATAACCGAATCATTAAAAATCACATCTGAGTCCTCTAACTCACCAGTCAACTTTTAGTTGACTTTTCCAAAACAAGTCTTCCTTAAAGAGACTAAGTGTCTCATTTTCTACGAAAACCAGCCCAAAACAATTCTAGCATACCAAACACTGATAACAAAATATGAATAAGCCTGAAATGGGGGAGACAGAGTAGTAATACATGAGACGACGGGTCAGGTTGTCACATCCTCCCCAACTTAAACAAACGTTCATCCTCGAGCATACCCAAAGTTGTACTAGAGGCCAACGAATAGCTGAATGACCTTACCAAGCATATACCTAGGGTGATCCTATCTCACATAGGTCTGATAATTGAACATAGTTGCAATTACACAATCCATCTAGACCATAAAATGTAGAACTGCATTCCACTTTCCGAATTCATACACAAGATCAGATCTTCCCATCTATACCCAGAATAAACCCGAACCAGCAGTAATAACCCATACCTATAATCTCAGGTGAACTCATATGATATAACACAAAATCCAAATACTCGAAACGATTTCCTCTATTCATAGCAATTGCCCATAATAACCAAATACCGATAGAAAAACCTTTTTATTAGATAAACTCTTATTCCAACACTTCCATACACTGCCAACGACAACTGAAACACGCGATAAACTGCAACTATTTCTCAGATCAACCATTCATGAAGCCACTTCTCATATGACTAATACTACGACAGACTTTCAGCAAACCTCGATATTACCTTTCTAACAAGCTGCAATCAAATCCGTTCATACTCATTAATGACTCTAATGATCGCTTCGACTCCAACACACCACTCTGGTGATATGACACCTCAATACAGGCCTAAACCACAACTTGCATAATACAGGCAACAATAAGAAACGATATGAACACACTCAAATAATGACAATTGACTCAAACGAAAGAGCTATACCTCAAGCTCATCAATACCATTACAATACAAAGTTGAGACCCCGTCTCATATCATAAAAATAGAATGCGCGAATCTACCCCGAAAGGTCAAAACTCCCGTAGCCTCGCTACAATGTGCGATCCTATCCCAACATTGTTACACCTGAAGCACCTCAAGCTGCTATGCTCAAAATCAACAACCACGTACATTTGATATCTGAAACCAACACAATTCATTAACCCACTGTGAAACAACTAACACAGGACACACAACCCGATAGGCCATAACCAATACTCCATATATCGAGCAACACTCGATCACTTTTCTCGATTGACTTCCTCTATGAACCCTCAATAGAACCACACCACATGTGCCCATATCCAACCAATCACAATGCCTTACAACATAGAAAACAACTGGTAGATCTCCTCAGATCACCAACTTGTTCAAGAATAATCAGATCAACCTATCTCTCAACAATACCACTCGGGACTAACCAAGCTAACTCAAGCTAAATACATAACCACATTGGCCTGCCAACGAACTCAATACCAAGATGCCTGAAGCTGCTCCTCCCACTACTATAACATTTTTTAGAGCCGCACGATATGGTGACCAGCATGTAATAAATACCAAAATGCACAATCTCATCTGGTGACATGCCCAGCCACAAGAAATGCATTCGAGAAGTCCTTCAATACCGGAACTGAATCAATGGTAGAAATCCTTGCACTAATATCCGCCACAAAGGCCCAATTAAGAAAAGAAATCTTTCCGAACCGTACGCTGGCATTTTGAATACCAAGCACTCTACTAGAACAAAATCCGATGCACCTTGTCACGCAACCTGTGGCATTTTCCGACATAGCCTATAGCATGACAGTCTAGAATAACCCAACACTGAGACAACCAGTCTGCAATCTAACATCATAACCAAAATCTAACATACCAAGCAAGGAGTAATCCACTCGGACCTCCAATTTTCCAATAACCACTAAACGGTGCCGATACATACGTTCTAACAACCACTGCATAGTCGGATCATGAGAACTTCTAGTCTCCAACACATATAACACATGGATCACTATGCCCGACCCCACATTCCACCATATGAATATATATCACACATCAAGTACCCATCCATACCACGAAAGATATTCAAAAATTTCCCTACGCCATCAACAAAATCAAATATCCGCAGTTGATCCAACAAGAAAATGTCGCAATACTACTGAAATATCATCAGTTTACATCACCTTGCCCTATTTACTGGACATATACCCCCGTCAAACCACTAAAATAGAAATACCATCTCCTTACTCATCTGAAGATCGATTCTTTATTCACCTGCAGCTGCCCGTGCTGCTCGAGAATTTAATGACTTTCCATTATGAACTGAACCAAACCTTGAACACGTAAATCTCAATTCTCCATATCATAACACATAAACCATACCACACTAGGACGACATGAGGACTTCTATCTCTCTTCTGCGCCGCAGACATCGACACACTCAACTAGTCAAGAACTTTCATGATCCCATATAGAAGAAAAATCATTACACACTCCATGCTTCGCATACCCATAGGAAATATACTCCTCTTCAACTACGGTAAAACACATCAAGAACTCTCTCTCTCTCTCTCTCTCTCTCTCTCTCTCTCTCTCTCTCTCCCAATTCCATTGCACAAGCTAATCTGTCTGGACTGAATCCTTTTACCCAAACCAAGCTAAGAAAACTGCGAGCACTCAAGAGGTTTGCTACACATTACCTGTAAGACTCATTACCTCGAACACATACAAATAATTATTCATATCCTTACGATTTGGTTTATTACCAAGCTATTCCATTTATCTAATTTCCTTCCCGATTCCTCATTAATTTGATATTCTCTTTTCTTGTAGCACCACAATACTTCAACTCGGGTTTACCATATGAGACTCGCACATAAGACCACACTGTCTAAGACCCATAGGTCACCAAATACCCTCTCAAAAGTATCCTAGAAATACCACACTCCAGAATACTTTTCTTGAAGAACTTCCTGCGAATCTGGATTCAGTACCATTACTTTCCAGATACATATACATAGAATCCCATAGTTACATACATTACCATAAGTCTTGAGCTTTTCAAAATGAAAACGTAGTCCCTAGCCATATACACAACCTTAAGATACCTGATTATTACACGTAAAATCTTGAACACAGTAAAACCATTCTCGAGAGTCATTCACTCTTAAACAACTGTAAATTATCTGACTTAACAAATAGAACTACTCGTGTCTTATTAGCACTCTGACACCGTAGAACATGATATCATAATGATGCAAACAACCATCTTCTTTGTCTATACGCTGAGCATTCTTTACCAGTAACAGCTCAAGACATTCTATTATTGTCATACATCTACGAAGCATCGTATAACCTTTATCAAAATTTTCCTTCACACGTACCATCCTCGGTGCATTTTGTGCAACCAGAACTGATCCGCCCGCATACCTCGAATCGAAACAAACATAGCACATAACCGTGAAATCAGCTGACCAACAACAACCTCCCCAACTTGGCTCAAAGCCATATATCAAGGAACTCTTAACAACTCATACCACTTTTACTTTAATGATGCCACAATGCCACAGTGAGATCAAACTCAAATCATTTACAAGTTTTGTGACTACACCGATCATCTAGCATTGACATTCTCTACAAACCTCGCATTCATTTCCATATCAGCCGAGTCCACTTTCTTAAGCGTCCCAAATTCTTAAATTCCAACACAGACCCTTCAATTACACATAAGATATTTTAACATACACATAAGGATCATACCACTCAAAAACACTCCGCATGAGATAATCCACCTGCTTCACCTCATTTCAATATTTTAACATACCTTCCACCATCATATACATTACACAATCAATTAGTCTTTCTGAGTCTGAACTCATACCGCCACATGAAATGTACTTTACTTTCCAACTAACAGACATGAAAATATTCTTCACGCACCCATAACTTGGGGCTACAAAACAGATCACAATAGGAAAGAAACACTTAACATCTCATTTATTATCCATCAGACTTCTTCGTCACCACCAAAATCACATAGATACACCTCGCAGTACTAACATACTCATTGCATGGATATCCAATTGCCAACCTAGTTAATAAGGACATTACTGAACATATAAGTTCAAAACACTCCCGGCCTCAAGTCCTCCAGACTGGCCCAATATGAACTCACGATGATTACCTCTCGTCCCTTGATTGGGGAATCATAAGCCATTAAGGAACATATTCTACTAAGCGCTCACGTGCGCATACAGATGTGTGGAAGGAATTTCAAGAGTTATATCTCAAGCCGAATCAAGTATGCACGAAAAGAATTCCAAGAATGGGATGTTTTCCTAAAGGTTCTGCAGCTTCTCGAGGATAAATACAGATGTCTCCATACCGATCCGCGAGACTTTACTAACCCTGCTCATGACTCGTGAGACTAGTAACCTAGGCTCTGATACCAACTTGTCACGACCCAATTTCCATACCCGGTCGTGATAGCGCCTCTCGTGAAGACAAGGTCAACCAACTAATCCCAACTCGTTCTTTAACACTTACTAAACATAAATACCTGAAACATAAAACTTAAAGAATATCATTTACAACCTATCTCAGGCCGACTGGAGTGTCACAAGTCACGAGCATCATGGAGAATCTTTTATTACAATTTCAAGGTCTATAATACATAGAGTAAAAATTTGGAATTAAGAAGAAGGAACTCGGTGCCGCGAACGCTGGTGGTCACCTTGCTTAGCTAGAATAGCAATTACCTTCAATCAGCTAATCACCCGCTACCGGGTAAACAATACCCGCAACTGCACGCGAGGTGCAGGGAGTAAATTGAGTACTTCCAACTTAGTGGTAATAAGTGAGAATAATATCTGAGCGATAAGAAAACACGTATGATCACACAAAAATAATAAAAGATAGTAGAAACCTTTGAGAAAACCCGAAATTCTGTGAAAATCCTTTAAAAAGTCTCAAGATCTGTTAAAAATCTCTTTTACAAATATCCTTTTTCTCTTTCCAACCATCAAGCATATGAATTCTACATCAGATAGAGCAAGTCGGCTCATAAGTAGGCCCCTTGGGCACATCACTCCTTAACATATAACACCAGGGTATCTGGTCAACAAGGCAAGTAACAACATGTATGCCAATGATATATGAGTGCTAAATGTCATGCCACGTAGTACAAATAGGAGTGAATACGTGAAAGCAATGCAATGCACATGACCGCTGCGGCACCAGCCCGATCCATTTGGGTGCCCGCGCTCACTGTGGGGGTTCAGACTCCGGAGGGACTCCTATAGCCCAAGCGCAATAATACTGCGGCATGCAGTTCGATCTATGCATATATATGTATATACTACTACAGCGTGTCGCCCGGTCCATATCTCAGTTTGGAACATGCAAATAAGCTACTCGGGCGAATGTCAAGTAATAGCTTTTTAAATCAAAATATTAGAAAAAATGCAATTTGAGCCTTTAAACTTTAGTAATATGACTGCGGATTTCGAAAAGTGTTTAACTCAAGACTGAAATCATTTAATATGATAAGTGTCATAAAAACCATGATGACAACCCTTATAGGGTTCAAATAATTGGCACGTAGCCCAAAACATGGCAATAAGCCCAATTCAAGATAGTATCTACCAAGTTTCAGTCATTTATGTTGTAAAATCCACAACCGGGACACACCAAGTCACAATCCCCATCGGTGCTCTACCCCACGCTCATACCTGGCATGCAAGTCACCTCAATACAACACTATTATGTGCAAATCTAGGGTTCAAACCCTCAGGATATCATTCCAAAGTATTACTCACATCGAACAAGCAAAATCTCAAGCTTGCGACACCTTTGCCCCTCAAATCGGCCTCCACGTACATCGAATCTATCAAAAACAGAGCGAATACATTACAATATGCAAATGGGACAATACCCAATCGGAGACAAGTGAATTATATCAAGAACCTTGAAACTAGCAAAACCCAAACCTCGGGCCTGCTTCTCGAAAAATTATGAACCTTACATTACTGGATTCTTCATCTCGCCACGAGTCCGTATATACCAGAAACTCCTAAATCCGAGCTCAAATGACCTATCAAATCCAAATTTGAAATATCAAAAACTCAACTCCTAGCTTTACCCATTTTTGGTGGATTTCAACCAATTTCCATGTTAATTCTACCATAGACTTGAATAATTAGGCTAAGGAACTTACCTCCATGCAATCGTCCATGCAATCTTCCTTGAATCCCTCTTTAATTAACTCTCCCAAGCTCCAAAATTGCTCAATGGTGGAAAATATCATAGGCTCGCGAATGAAATATCATTTAAAACCCTTCTGCCCAGTTGGAAAACCTTCATCGCTATCGCAACCCAGGTCACGCGATCGCGAAGTACAAAAATCCAAGGCCTCCAAATTACTCTATGCAAGTTCGACTAAACCAATAGCGAATGTGATGCACTACTGACCGACCTTCTGCGATCGCGAACCTAATAATGCGAACGCGGAGAGCATAAACTGACCTGCCAAATTCCTTCAATGCGAATGCGACATAGCTTATGCGAACGCAAAGTAAAGTCCTCTTACCTTCCACGAACGTGGAACTATGAACACGAACGCGTAGAGCAAATCACCTGCCTCCCAAAAGTTTCTACACGATCGCGACACCACTTCCGCGATCGTGAAGCACAAATTCTCTGCAACATTAAGACATCAAAATCTGCAGCTCAAAATGACAAGATTGGTGCGATCGACCATCCAAAACTCACTCGAGGTCATTGGGACCTCAACCAAACATGCCAACATATCCCATAACATCATTCAAACTTGTTCCAATCATCCGAACACATGAAACCACACTAAAATCATCAATTCTCATCAGATTCAAGCCTAAGTTCTTAAAAAGCTTCCGAAATGCACTTTCTATCAAAAACCCTACCAAATGACATCAGAATGACTTGAAATTTTGCGGACATATCCAAATACACCTAAGAAAGCTACTGCAACTCTCGAAATTCCATTCCGACATTCAGATCAAAATCTTACCTATCAACCGGAATTTGCCAAAATTCAAACTTCGCCAATTCAAGCATAATTCTACACCGAACTTCCAAATTCAATTCCGATCGCACTCATAAGTCAAGAATCACCTCCCGAAGCTAATTGAATCACTGTGTCACGACCCCAAACCCGGTCGTGATGGCACCCAACACATTGCTAGGCAAGCCCAACCAATCATACTCACATTCTGAGCAACAAGCTCAAATCTTTTATTTAATATCATTAACAACGAAGAAAATCTGAATTTATAGCAGTTATATGGAAAACAACCCAATAGAAACTAGTACAGAACAACCTCCCACAGATTTGAGGGTCATGAGTCAAGAATCTCTACCAGAATAGTATAGTGATACTGTAATACAATATAGTTTACAATACACGAAAAGTCAAATACAGGAAAATAAAAGAGGAGTCGGGTCCTGCAGACGCCATGTAGCTACCTCGACTGACTCCAGATAACAACTCTGAATAGCGGTTATGAACTCAGCTTAGCCCTGAAGTACCTAGATCTGCACACATGGTGCAGGGAGTAAAGTGAGTACTTCCAACTCAGCGGTAATAGATATGTATAATGACATTGAAAGCAAGAAATCCCGATATATTAAAAATGAAGCTACAACAGTGTTTCTCCTCATTTAACAGTGTAAAATCTCAAGAAGCAGTATCAGATAGAGCATATAAGTATAAATGCATGAATGCAATGCAGATGCACATGACCGCTGCGGTGCGTAGCCCAATACATTTGGGTACCCGCGCTCACTGTGGGGGTTAAGACTCCGAAAGGGCTCCTACAGCCCAAGCGCAATATCATAGTAACATATGCTGCGACGTGCAGCCCAATCCAATATCAGTCCAACTATATGCATGCAAGCCACACAGGTACAAATAAACTTACCATTTTTAGTTCCGTTTATCAGTTATTATAACAGTAGATGTTCAAAACCTTAGAATTTGCCAATTATATCTAAATAGAGTTTAGCTCTGGACTGATATCATTAAAACATGCTAAAATCATAGAAACAATGGTTACAATCCTCACCGGATCCAAATAACTGGCATGCAGCCCAAATATATCCATAACAATCCAAGTAGGAGGTTTACCGGTTTATAACCAAAAACACAATACAACACCACACGCGTGGACTAAGCCATAGTCCCCAATCACAATCGACCCCGCACTCACCGTAGAGCACGTGTCTCGCCTCAATATAGCATCATAGTGTGATATGTCAGGGTTTTAAACACTCAGGTCATCATCCACATCTGTTACTCACCTCGAATCGGCCACGAGACTAGTCCGCTAAGCCTTTCCCTCTCAAATCAACCTCCATGGGTGCCAAATTTGATTAAAACCACAAGGAATACATCAAAATAGTCTAATTGAACATAATCCAATCGAAATAACTCGAAAAACACCCAAAAATATGAAGTTGACAAAACCCGAGCCCCGAGCCCACTTCTCAAAAAATTACGAAATTTACATTTCCAAAATCCTCGTATTACCGTGAGTCCATACATATAAAATACACAAGAATCGAAGTTCATTTGACCCCTCAAATCATCACTTTACTCTCTCTTATGTTTCAAGCAAAAACCTCCATTTTACCCTTCGATTCCTTCAATTTTAAGTGATTAATTCATGTTTTACACTATAATATCATAATACAAGTCCCAATATCCATACCTGATGACTCTTCTTCTAACCCTCTTCAAAATCGCCCAAATATCGCCTTAGTTCGTACCCCAAAATGATTTCTCACTTCTGAAATTTGAATACACTAATTTCATTAAACCCTCTGACATTTTCGCTTCTGCGGTCCCGCCACCTCTTCTGTGGGACCGCTTCTGCTGATTCCAGACCACTTTTGCGGTTTCACTTAACTTCCCGTGGACCGCTTCTGCGATCTTATACCGCTTCTGTGGTAACCGTCTTTGCGATCGAAGGACCGCTTTTGCGGAGTCCGCTTTTGCGGAATGTAGTCGGCTTTTGCGAAAAATACCTAGGCCACAAAGGGCCACTGCTGCGATCATCCAACCGTATCTGCAGGACGCTTAAGCAGCTTTTCCACCGTAGATGCGGAAACAACCGAAGGTTCAAAGCTTGCTGCAAATCCAAGCATCCAAACTGCCGATTAATCATCCGAAACCATCCCAAGGCCCCCGGGACCCCAACCAAAACCACCAACCTACTCCTAAAAATCATACAAACTTATTCCAATCATAAAAACATGTCCTTTAACACAAAAATCTCCAAATCACGCATTCCAGCATAAATTCAACTAGGGATTCCGAATCTCACATCCAATCAAAAACCGGACCAAATGACGTCCGAATGGCCTTAAAATTTACAGACATATCCAAAATCACATAATGAAGCTACTGCCACAAACTCCATTCCGACTCCCATATCAAAATCGTACCGATCAACCGGATTCCGCAAAAATTCCAACTTTGCCAATTCAATCATATTTCTACACCAAACATCCAAATTCGATTCCGATCGGTCTCCTAAGTCACAAATCACCTCCCAAAGCTAACCGAACCAACAAAATTCACATCCGAGCCCTCTAACCACATAGTCAACTCCCAGTTGACTTTTTTGAAACAAACTCTCTTCTAAGAGGCTATACAACAACAACAACAACAACAACTACCCAGTATGTTCCCACAAAGTGGGGTCTGGGGAGGGTAATACGTACACAGGCCTTACCCCTACCCGAAAGGGTAAAGAGGCTGTTTCCGGCCGACCCTCGGCTCAGAAAAAGAGAGAGAAAATCAACAAACAAAACAAAACAAAACAAAACAATGTTAGTAAATCCGGGATCTTCTAAGAGGCTATGTGCCTTATTTTCAACCAAAACAAAATTCAATGACACCCGATCGACTCTAATATTGATATAGAAACATGAAGCAACAATATAAGGGGGAAACGAGGTGGTAACTCATGTGTCGACGGGCCAGGTCATCACATCCTCCCCAACATAAACAAATGCTCATCCTCGAGCGGGTCAAGAAACATACACGGAGTCTCAAACAAGTGAGGATATCTGTTCCGCATCTCTCGCTCGGTCTCCTATATGGCCTCCTCCATGGGCCAACCTCTTTACTGCACCTTCAATGACGCTATATCCTTAGACCCAATCTCCGCACTTGTCGACCCAATATGGCTATAGGCTCCATATCATAAGTCAAGTCATCGTCCAACTTAACTGTACTGAAATCCAACACATGCGATGGGTCCCAAACATACTTCTGGAGCATAGACACGTGGAATACCGGATGAACTCCTGATAGGCTGGGTAGCAAAGCAAGCATATAGGCCACCTCTTCAATCCTCCTTAGTATCTCAAAAGGGCCAATGAATCTCGGACTCAGCATTCCTTTTTTCCCAAATCTCATTACGCCTTTCATAGGCTAAACCTTCAGCAAGACCTTCTCACCCTCTGAATATGACAGATCACGGACCTTCCGATCCGCATAACTCTTCTGGCGTGACTGGGCTATGCGAAGTCTCTCCTGAATCACCTTCACCTTGTCCAAAGCATCCTGGACCAACTTTGTCCCCAACAACCTAGCCTCACCGGGCTCAAACTTACCAATTGGAGATCTACACCATTTCCAATATAAGGCCTCATATGACGCCATCTGAATGCTGGATTGGTAGCTGTTGTTATAAGCAAACTCTGCGAGAGGTAAGTAATGAGCCCAAGAACCACCAAAGTCAATAACACAGGCACACAACATGTCCTCCAATATCTAAATGGTACGCTTGGACTGTCCGTCCATCTGAGGATGAAATGCAGTGCTCAACTCTACCTGTGAACCCAACTCTCGCTGGAATGTCCTCCAAAACTATGAAGTAAACCGCGTACCTCTGTCTGATATAATAGAAACTGGGACCCCATGCAATCTAAATATCTCACAGATGAATATCTCTGCTAACCGCTTCGAGGAATAGGTAGTACATACAGGAATGAAATGCACGGACTTGGTCAGCCTATCCACAATCACCCAAACTAAATCAAACTTCCTCGCCGTCCGAGGGAGACCACTAACAAATTCCATAGTAATTCTCTCCCATTTCCACTCAGGAATATCAATACGCTGAAACACGCCACCGGGCCTCTAATGATCATACTTGACCGGCTGACCGTTGAGGCATCAAGATACATGACTCACAATATCCTTCTTCATCCTTTTCCACCAGTAATGCTATCTTAAATCCTGATACATCTTCGCGGCACCTGGATGGATAGAAGACTGTGAACTATGGGCCTCCTCCAATATCAACTCCCAAAGGCCGTCCACATTGGACACGCAAATCTGACCCTGCATCCTCAACACACCATTACTATCAATAGTAATATCCCTGGCATCATCATGCAGAAATCTATCCTTAAGGACAAACAAGTGTGGATCATCATACTCACAAATGCGATCATATAAGGAAGACCAAGAAACAACGCAAGCCAACACCCTGCTGGGCTCTGAAATATCCAACCTCACTAACCAATTGGCCAACGCCTGAACATCAACAGCAAAGGGTCTCTCCCTAACTGGAATATATGCTAGGCTGCCCATACTAACCGCCTTGCGGCTCAAAGTATCGGCCACTACATTGGCCTTTCTCGGATGATATAAAATGGTGATGTTATAATCCTTGAGTAACTCAAGCCACCTCCGCTGCCTCAAGTTTAGATCCTTCTGTTTGAAAAAGTGCTGGAGAGTGCGATGATCAGTATATACCTCACAGGACACGCCATACAAATAGTGCCTCCAATTCTTCAAGGCATGACTATGGTAGCTAACTCTAAATCATGAACATGGTAGTTCTTCTTATGAGGCTTCAACTCACGAGAAGCATAAGCAATAACTCTACCCTCCTGCATCAATACACAACCTATCCCAACTCTCGATACATAAAAATACACGGTGTAAGAACTTAAAGCTGATGCAAAGACTAACACTAGAGCTGTGGTCAAAGTTGTCTTGAGCTTTTGAAAGCTCTCCTCGCACTCATCTGACCATACGAACGGTGCACCCTTCTGCATCAACCTGGTCAAGGATGAAGCGATAGATGAAAATCCCTAAACGAACCAGCGATAATACCCCACAAAACCAAGAAAACTCCGGATCTCCGTAGCTGTGGATGGTCTAGGCCAACTCTGCACCGCCTCTATCTTTTTCGGGTGAACCTGAATACCATCACTAGACACCACGTGATGCAGAAAATCTATAGACCCAAGCCAGAACTCACACTTGGAGAACTTCGCATACAGCTTCTACTCCATCAATCTCTACAATACTACTCTCAAATGCTGAGCATGCTCCTCCTAGCTACGAGAGTACACCAGGATGACATCAATAAATACAATCACAAAGGAATCCAGATACGGCCAGAACACACTTTTCATCAAGTGCATGAACGCGGTTGGGGCATTAGTCAGCCCAAAAGACATCACCAGAAACTCATAATGCCCATATCTCGTCCTCAAGGTTGTCTTCATAATATCAGAATCTCTAATCTTCGGCCGGTGATATCCTGAACGAAGATCAATCTTCGAAAACACCCTTGCTCCCTGGAGCTGATCAAATAAATCATCAATACGCGGTAGAGGATACTTGTTCTTCACTGCTACCTTGTACAACTATCTATAGTCAATACACGTCCTCATTGAGCACCTTCCTTCTTTACAAACAATACTGGTGTACCCCACGTTGACATACTCGGGCGAATGAACCCTTTATCTAGGATTTTGTTATTTCAATTCCTTCAAATAACCTGGTGCCATATGATAAGGAGAAATAGAGATGGGCTGAGCGCCCGACATCAAATCAATACCAAAGTCAATATCTCTGTCCGGCGGCATGCCCAACAGTTCTGATGGAAACACATCTGGGCAGTCCCTCACAACGGGCATAAAATCAATACTAGGAGTCTCAACTCCAATATCTCTCACAAATGCTAAATATGATAAACATCCTTTCTCAACCATCTGCTGAGCCTTTAAGAAAGAAATCACTCGGCTAGGGACATAATCAGTTAAACCTCGCCACTCAATCTGCAGAATACCAGGAATGGTCAACGTAACTGTCTTGGAATGAAAGTATTAAATATCATGGTACAGAGATAGCCAATCCATACCCATAATCACATCGAAGTCTGCCATACCCAACAACAATAAATCAATTCGGGTCTCCACACCCCCAATAGTAACTAGACAGTATTGATATATGTGATCCACAATAATAGTATCACGCACCGGGGTGGATACATATACCGCTAAGGCAAGACAACTATGGGTCGCACCCAAATGATGAGCAAAATATGAAGACACATAGGAGTATGTAGACCCGAGATCAAACAAAACAAAAGCATCCCTGTGGAAAACTGAGATAATACATGTGATCACTATGTGTGAAGCAATAACATCTCTCCTATCTAGAAGTGCATAGAACCGAGCCTAACCACCGCTCGATCGCTTCACACTCTTGGGGCAACCTCTAGATGACTGCCCCACCCTTACTAGACTAGGATGTTGCTAAAGTAGATAGAGTAGAAGAGAAGGGATGATCCCTCTTCTGTGATCAACCAATGCGAAGCCGAGGACATTGTCACCTCATGTGGCTAAACCCGCCACACTCATAACAACTACACGGAGCTGGAGAAGGGGAATGAAGGGAACCCCTCGCCATAGATGAACCTTGAGCTGAAGAAGCAGGTGTAGAACTCAGAGCTGGGAGGGGGCTGAGTGAAGAATAGCCCTGCTGATAACCCTGACGGCTAAGGCTGGAAGAAGCTCCACTGTCTCTGGGCGACCTAACTGAGGAGGTCTAAAAGAACGACCTTTGCCCTGATGAACTGGTCCCTAGATGGAGCACCACTGCAACTACACGAACCTCGAGACCTCTTGGCCTCACTCTCCTATCGCTCTCGGCGACGGTCGGCCTCAATCTGGCGATCCATATCCACTACCTCCTCAAAGGATCCTGCTGCCACTCTTTCCCTCGTCATCAAGATACGAATAGAATAGTTGAGGCCATATATGAACCTCCTGATCCTCTTCCAATCTGTCGGGATCATCCATGTAGCATGTATGGCTAATTCAGTATAACTCAACTCATACTGAGTCACCGTCATATCACCAGAACTAACCACTCAAACTGGTGGCGGAGCTCCTCTCTACGAGACTACGACATATACTTATCCAAAAAGAGATTGGAGAACTACTGCCAAGTAAGAGGTACTTCTCCTGCAGGCCTACGTCTCTCAAACTCCTCCCACCATATGAATGTTGGCCCCGAAAACTGGAAGGTAGTAAAAGATACCCCACTAGACTCTAGAATCCCTGCTGTACGAAGCATCCTCTAACACTTTTCTAGAAATCCATGGGCATCCTCGCCCTCAGTATTGTCACACCTCCTTTTGGCGCTACCGCCCGCGCGAAGGGCGTGGTAGAGGGAGTTTTTCCAATTAAAGGACAATCAAAAGGAGACTTATTTATTTGATTAGGAGTCGCCACTTGAGATATTTATGGTGTACCAAGTGTCTGGTTTAATCCCAAATCAAGGAAAGGTTTGACTTTATATTACGGTCCGCGAACCAGAAATCCGGATAAGGAATTCTGTTAACCCGGGAGAAGGTGTTAGGCATTCCTGAGTTCCGTGGTTCTAGCACAGTCGCTCAATTGTTATATTTGGCTAAATTATCTGATTTTAATACATGTTAAACCTTCGTCGAATTTTAACTTTTAACCGCTTGTGATTATTATTATTATTATTATTATTATTATTTTAAAAAAGAATTGCAACGTTGTGAAAATGTATCTCGAACCACGTCACATAAATGTACCCATGGTTATCGACACACTTCGACTCCATTGAGATTTGGATTTGGATCACATAAATGTGCACCTGAATTTAGAAAAAAAAATATTATTAAACACGCACCTAAAGCAACTACGCGTTGTTAACTTTGCGAGGGCCATGGAAAGTTCGCTAATGGCACACCTCGAATTTACTCCACTGAATGAATTAAAGATATTCATATTTAAAGCTAATTCGAAACTTAATACCAGAACCATGTCACGGGAACCGTACCCCTAGCTATGACAATTTAATTATCTTATATCAGGAGTTGAAAATCAACCAAACAAGCTAGCACATTTAACTAGTCAAGGTGATTACAAAGCAACTTAGGAATAAATTTCATATACAGAAGCTTTTCTCCAATGACCTCTAGTGATTTAAATTACTCATCACTATGTAATTTGCACTCGTGCTTCATCCTGACAAGAATAAGTTGCCTGGTGCAGAGGCGTCTTTCAAGCTAATTGTGAAAAACGGGTATGATTCTCTCTGACCCAGTTAAAAGGTCCTCATATGATAATAAATGTAAAGTTCTATCCAAACCTTCCATAGCAAAGCAACCACCTCATTTGGCTAATTGTTGTTCCATATTAACAACTTTAAGTTATACATTCAAAATTCCAAGTATGCAAATACACTGACACTCAATATACATATAAGAAAAAAAAGGAAACTTAAACACTTTAGGCAGTGTACCTGTTGTTTAAGAAGAAAGAACTCATTTCAACAGAAGCGCAAAGGGTAAAAGCAACTTGAGGACTATAGAACTTTTCGACTGGAATATTTTCCAACGACCACAGAAGGGACCTCACCGGCGACCTCAAAAACAACCAGTAGCTGCTCGTTCTCTATTTATTGGTAAGCATTGTTGAACGCTTGGTCAGCGGAAGAGGTCGAGAAGAAGCAGAAAGGATCAGAGTTCGAAGAAGATGATCCATGGAGAATCACTTTTGGTGTTCTCTACTGGTTTGTCCAAATCAGAAGAAGAATGGACGATGTGGTCCTATGTGTTTGTTCAGAACTGATTGCATCTCTCATTTTTGTATTTTTCCCAGCTAGTCCAGCATTGAGAAATCTCGAGGAGAAGGTGATGGGGTTTAGTTGAAGAAGAAGAAGAGAGGCGGCAATGGTGACGTGAAGGGTCGAAGGTGGGCTGGTTTCGACGGAAATGGCGGAGGTGACTGTGTGGTCTGCTTGGCAAGCGATATGGTTGTTGATGTCACTGGTCAACGATGGGAGGAAGACGACTATGGTGCTTCAGTTGTCATGGGGTGGGTTGTTATGGTGGTGGTGAACGACGGACTACGGGAGAGGGGTGGACGACGACGGAAGACTTTGGCAGTGATGAAGCTCTCTTTTTCAGGGGTTTTCTTCAGTTCTTCCATATAAAGAAGAGAATGTACGATAGTATATTTGTGTTCTTTTTGTCCAAAAATAAAGCCTTTTCCGTAGTGTCTATGTGTTAAAATCTGAAAATGCCTCTCTTTCTAACGTATGTTATTGTCTAAGTATAGGGGAATGGTTGGGGTAGGTGGGGAGTAGTTGGGGTAGGTAGGGAGTGGTTGGGGTAGGTAAAAAAATGGTTGGGTAGTTGTGGGCTAGGCTAAGACTCTAATTAGGCTTAAAAATGGGTCGTTTGAACCCGAATATTATTCTTTCCCGTCAACCGAGAATAAGAACACGATCTTATTTAATTAATCATGCGTAAGGAAAATAACTATTAAAGTGAGAGTGATAATTAAAATAAAACTATATTTTTTTTGAATATTTTCAAGATGAAAATAACTACAAAACATTAATAAAACTATTTTTTTCGTAATTATATAAAGAAAAAAAATATAAAGTACTATTTTTATATTTTTTAAATATTAAAATGACTAAAAATTATTAACTAAACTATTTTTTTGTAATTTTTGAAATTATATAAAGATAAATAAATATGGAAATATTTTTGTAGTTTTTAAGTTTGTGAAAACTATATAAACTAAAATTTATATATCTTTTTTTTTTGTTATTTTTAGTTTTTGTAATAAAAATAAAGTGAAAGAGTCAAAATTAGCTAAAATAGCTACATTAAGGTTAAATTAAATATTTACGCTAAACATGTGAAAAATCTCGGGGAGGGGGAAAAATCACGCGTCTACAGCTGCCATGCTTTGAGTGAAAGCACAAAGAGTTTTCAGACAAAGAACGACTAGACAAGTGTTTTGACCCGACCCGTATTTGGAGAGACTAAACTAAGAGGAAAGGTAGAGAATGTGACCGAGCCCTTGTATCTGAGCTGCCTACATATCCTTGGCTATAAAGGAATCAGGCCACGTGTAGTTCGAAACTGAATGAGAATATGGACTATGCCGAGGTGGAGAGCCAGTCGAGGTGCCGTTCCGCCGAGGTTCCGTTCCGTCGAGATTCCGATCTGTGGTCCTGCTATTACATCAAAAAAATCAAAACATGAAAAAGGCTAACTAAACCTATCAGCTACTAGTTACAAGATTCCTATCTATAAGTCTTCTGAAGCTTGATCTTGAGCATTGGTTGGTGCTTCATGCAGACTCTAAATTTTAACCTTGATGCTTGTCAGTTTTAGGTGCTAGTTCATCATTCTTTGGCTTTTCGGATCAAGACCAGATATGCAGTACTTGTGACCTCAGCCATGTCTTGAGCATACCACAACTTTCATCAACTTCTGCACTTGGCTTAACTCCTTGCATTTCTCTTTTTTTTCTTTATTGTGACTAACTTCTGTTGATCATCTCGGACTGTTGACTCGCATTCTCATCGCGAGATTCTTTTGTTGCTAACTTGCATTGCACTATGAAGTGAATTCCCTTATCTCTAGGTAGACACATGATTGACAATATTCGAATTGTCTTTCTTTAAACCTTGCTGCTTTACCTTGAAATTTGTGCTCTCTTCTTTTGAAACTTGAATTGCCTTCCCTTAAAACTTGAACTATCTTCCCTCATTCTCCAAGTGGGTGCCTGATTGCTGAACTTGAAATATATTCCCTTGTTCTCCAGGTGGGCTCCTGACTTGTTCTCCAGGTGGACACCTGTGACGACCTGTCACGACCCCAAACCCGATCGTGATGGCGCCAAGCACACTGCTAGGCCAGCCTGACCACTCAATAACATTAACGGAGCTAGAAGCTCGCTTTATCCCAATTAAACATATCAAAACATGAAACAACAGGTGATATATATATATATATATATATATATATATATATATATATATATATATATATATATATATATATATATATATATATATATATATATATCGAAAACGGGGAACCAAGTCCCAACACATACCAACTCCCATAGACCGAAGGGTCAAGAGTCAAAAGCCTCTAAAGGACATAAGTGTAATAAAGTTTACAACCATAACTCAGTGCGAAAAGAAAAGTTAACAAGATAAGAAATGACAGTAAGGAGGGGAGTCAGGTCCTGCGGATGCTACAGCTACCTCGACTATCCCACACTATGCCTCCGAACGGCTACCGGATCAGGTCTATTGAGAGGTACCTGGATCTGCACACAAGGTGCAGGGAGTAAAATGAGTACTACTAGACTCACTGGTAATAAACAAGGGTAAGACAGCGTAGATAAGAAATCCACAGTAAAGCACAATGTAAAGCTATACCAATACCCTGTGACAGTTCTATACCAACAGTAGAGAGAGCCAACAATATCAACAAGTATAACAGCTAGCAGGTGTAGCTAAATGCAATGCATGAGATGACCGCTACGGTGCGTAGCCCGATCCAATTTGGGTACCCGTGCTCACTCTGGGGGTTTAGACTCCGGAGGGGCTCCTATAGCCCAAGCAAAATATTACTGCGGCGTGCAGTCCGATCCAGCTTATATACCGTTGTGGCGCGTAGCCCGATCCACTACCAGTCAGCCAATATGCAAATACAGCCTCACAGGCTCAAAAGTAGTTTTGAAAGCTCTTTTATCATTTTTCAGTTGAAAACAGTAATATCAAGTTCAGAGGTTGGAAATAGCATGATAACACAAATAGTTATGGAATGGTAGTAAACTAGCATGTCAATATCACAAGACAATGATAACGATCCTCGCGGGAACCAATAACTGGCTCACAGCCCACAAGTATACTCAACCGTCCAAGAAGGAGGTTCAACGGCTCAAGAGTAGCCAATATCACAATATAGTATGCAACCATTCGAGAAGGAGGTTCGACGGCTCAAGAATAGCCAATACCATCACACCAGTCAGACTAAGCCATAGTCCACAATCACAATCGACCCCGCACTCACAAGAGAGTACGTGTCTCGCCGCTATACAACGTCACAAAGTGGTATACCGGGGTTTCAAACCCGCTGGTCATCACCCACATCTATTACTCACCTAAATACAGCGCGATGACTACTCTGCGATACCTTTGCCACGAAAATCAAACTCCGCACGCGTAGAATCTGATCAAATATAGTAAATACACATCAAATTAGACCAATGGAACGATACCCAGTCAAAACAACTCAATTTACATCAAAATTCCCAAAGTTGCCAAAACCTGTCTTTCGGTACACTTCTCGAAAAATTACAAAAGTCACATATTCGGAATCCTCATCTCAATACAAGTCTAGGCATATAAAATTTATCAAAATTGGACTCCATTTGCCCACTCAAATAAGTGTTTTTCATCAATTTTAGGCCTAGGGCTCAAACCCACCTTTAATCTTCCATTTACAGAGAATTAGCCAAGGATTTCATGTTAAAATGATGTAATTAAGCCACAAAACTTACCTCCGACGAAACCCCGATGATTTCCCAGCAATCTCCAGTCAATACCTTCTCTTAGAACTCAAAAATGGTGTTTTGGGGTGTGAAACCCGCGACTGGTTCTGTTTTGGTTTTAATTTCACTGCCAGAACATTCCTTCTATGCGATCGCAATGGACCTATGCGATCGCATAGAGTTAAGTTATCAGCCGATTTTTCCCTCCTATGCAATCACAATACCCCCTATGCGATCGCATAGTACAAACTCCCAGGCCTAATTTTTTTTTCTTCTATGCGATCGCGACACATGGTATGCGATCGCACTGTGCAGTGTAATAAGCCTATGTGATTGCACCCCTAGCTATGCGATCGCATAGCACATTTTTCCTCACCCCTCCAGGCTCTTCTATGCGATCGCAATGAACCTATGCGATCGCATAGAGCAATCATTGTCTGCAATTTTTCTGCAACAACTTTATGATCAAAACTTTCCCGTTGGGCATCCGAAATGATCCCGAGACCCCCGGGACCTCAACCAAAGCCACCAGTACATTACATTACCTCATTCAAACTTGCTTGTAACATAAAAACACCATCGTAAACATCAAAATCACCCATTACACACGGATTCAAGCCTAAGTTTTCTTCAAAACTTCCGAAACTAACATTCGATCAAAAACCCGACCAAACGACGTCCGAATGACCTGAAATTTTGCGGACATATCCAAAATCACATAACGAAGCTACATGAATTGTCGGAATTCCATTCCGACCCCCGGATCAAAATCTCACCTACCGTTCGGATTTCGCCAAAATTCAACCTTAGCCAATTCAAGCCTATTTCTACACCGGACCTCCAAATTCAATTCCGATTGCTCCCCTAAGTCACAAATCACCTCCCGAAACTAACCAAATCATCAGATTCCGATTCCGAGCCCTCTAACTAAATAGTCAACTCCAGATTGACTTTCCATATTCAAGTTTCCTTCAAAAAGGCTATATGCCTCATTTTCAATCCAATTCACTCCTAACTCACTCGATAGACTCTAACACTAATATAAGAGCATAAAACATGTAATTACAACATAACGGGGTGATAATTTTCATGACGACGGGCCGGGTCATGATGGCACCAAGCACACTACTAGGCCAGCCTGACCACTCAATAACAATAACGGAGCTAGGGGCTCGCTTGATCCCAATTAACATATCAAAACATGAAACAATAGTGATATATATATCGAAAACGGGGAACCAAGTCCGAACACATACCAACTCCCATAGACTGAAGGGTCAAGAGTCAAGAGCCTCTAAAGGACATAAGTGTAATAAAGTTTACAACGATAACTCAGTGCGGAAAGAAAAGACAACAAGATAAGAAATGACAGCTAGAAGGGGAGTCAGGTCCTGTGGACGCTGTAGCTACCTCGACTATCCCGCACTATGCCTCCGAACAACTACCGGATTAGGTCTGCTGAGAGGTACCTGGATCTGCACACAAGGTGCAGGGAGTAAAATGAGTACTGCCAGA
This sequence comes from Nicotiana noctiflora, assembly GCA_032618575.1. Taxonomy (NCBI): domain Eukaryota; kingdom Viridiplantae; phylum Streptophyta; class Magnoliopsida; order Solanales; family Solanaceae; genus Nicotiana; species Nicotiana noctiflora. Next base: position 214,362 of record JASVEL010004040.1, on the reverse strand, counting down.
CTCATTGGTAATAAACAAGGGTAAGACAGCGTAGATCAGAAATCCACAGTAAAGCACAATGTAAAGCTATACCAATACCCTGTGACAGTTCCATACCAACAGTAAAGAGAGCCAACAATATCAACAAGTATAACAGCTAGCAGGTGTAACTAAATGCAATGCAATGCATGAGATGACCGCTACGGCGTGTTGCCCGATCCAATTTAGGTACCCGTGCTCACTGTGGGGGTTCAGACTCCGGAGGGGCTCCTACAGCCCAAGCACAATATTACTCTGGCGTGTAGTCTGATCCAACATATATACCGCTGCGGCGCGTAGCCCGATCAACTACCAGTCAGCTAATATGCAAATACAGCCTCACAGTCTCAAAAGTAGTTTTGTAAACTCTTTTATCATTTTTTAGTTGAAGACAGTAATATCAAGTTCCAGAGGTTGGAAATAGCATGATAACAGAAATAGCTACGGACCGGTAGTAAACTGGCATGTCAATATCACAAGACAATGATAACAATTCTCGCGGGATCCAATAACTGGCTCACAGCCCACAAGTATACACAACCGTCCAAGAAGGAGGTTCAACGGCTCAATAGTAGCCAATATCACAATATAGTATGCAACCATCCGAGAAGGAGGTTCGACGGCTCAGGAATAGCCAAATATCATAACACAGTATCAACAAATCGGACTAAGCCATAGTCCCCAATCACAATCGACCCCGCACTCACAAGAGAGTACGTGTCTCGCCGCTATACTGCGTCACAAAGTGGTATACCGGGGTTTCGAACCCGCTGGTCATCACCCACATCTATTACTCACCTCAATATAGCGCGATGAATAATCTGCGATGCCTTTGCCAAGAGAATCAAGCTCCGCACGCGTAGAATCTAATCAAATACAGTTAATACACATCAAATTAGACCAATGGAACGATACCCAATCAAAACAACGCAATTTACACCAAAATTCCCAAATTTGCCAAAACCTGACTTTCGAACGCTTCTTGAAAAATTACAAAATTCACATATTCGGAATCCTCATCTCAATACGAGTCTAGGCATATAAAATTTACCAAAATCGGACCCCATTTGCCCACTCAAATCAGTGTTTTTCATCAATTTTAGGCCTAGGGCTCAAACCCACCTTTAATCTTCCATTTACAGAGAATTAGCCAAGGATTTCATGTTAAAATGATGTAATTAAGCCACAAAACTTACCTCCGACGAAACCCTGATGATTTCCCAGGCAATCTCCCATCAATACCTTCTCTTAGAACTCAAAAATGGTGTTTTGGGGTGTGAAACCCGCAACTGATTCTGTTCTTGTTTTAATTTCACTGCCAGAGCATTCCTTCTATGCGATCGCAATGGACCTATGCGATCGCATAGAGTTAAGTCATCAGCCGATTTTTCCCTCCTATGCGATCGCAATACCCCCTATGCGATCGCATAGTACAAACTCCCAGGCCTCATTTGTTTTTTCTTCTCTGTGATCGCGACACATGGTATGCGATCGCACTGTGCAGTGTAATAAGCCTATGCGATCGCACCCCTAGCTATGCGATTGCATAGCACAGTTTTCCTCACCCCTCCAGGCTCTTCTATGTGATCGCAATGACTCTATGCGATCGCATAGAGCAATCACTGTCTGCAATTTTTCTGCAGCAACTTTATGATCAAAACTTGCCCGTTGGGCATCCGAAATGATCCCGAGACCCCCGGGATCTCAACCAAAGCCAACAATACATCACATTACCTCATTCAAACTTGTTCGTAACATAAAAACACCATCGTAAACATCAAAATCACCCATTACACACGGATTCAAGCCTAAGTTTTCTTTAAAACTTCCGAAATTAACATTCGATCAAAAACCCGACCAAACGACGTCCGAATGACCTGAAATTTTGCGGACATATCCAAAATCACATAACGAAGCTATAGGAATTGTCGTAATTCCATTCCGACCTCCGGATCAAAATCTCACCTACCGTTCGGATTTCGCCAAAATTCAACCTTAGCCAATTCAAGCCTATTTCTACACTAGACCTCCAAATTCAATTCCGATTGCTCCCCTAAGTCACAAATCACCTCCCGGAACTAACTGAATCATCAGAATCCGATTCCAATCCCTCTAACTAAATAGTCAACTACGGGTTGACTTTCCATATTCAAGTTTCCTTCAAAAAGGCTATATGCCTCATTTTCAATCCAAATCACTCCTAACTCACCCGATAGACTCTAACACTGACATAAGAGCATAAAACATGTAATTACAACATAACGGGGTGGTAATTCCCATTGCAACGGGCCGGGTCGTCACATTCTCCCCAACTTAAGCAAACGCTCGTCCTCGAGCATACTAGAGTGGTACTAGAAGCAACCAAATAGCTGAATGACCTTACCAAGCATATATTTGGGGCGATCACACGTCACCCTATCTCACATAAGTCCGAAAACACCATATAGCTGAAATTTCATAGACCATCTGAACCATAAACCACATTGCACTTTCTGAAATCATATACCAAATGCTAATCCCATGCCTATACTCAGGATACACCCGAAACCACTACAATAACCCATACTTGCCACTCCGGGTGAGAGCATATGATGTATCAAACAACCCAATCGCTCGAGACGATGGTCTCTAATCACAATAATTGGCCACAATAACCAAACACTAGCAGTAAAAAATAACCTCTCTTATTAGATACAGTCTTATCCCACCACCTTCATATCCTGCCTACGGCAACCAAACACTCGATATATTGAACCCATCTCTCAGGTCAACCATTCATGAATCCATTTCCCTTTTAACTGATACCATAACAGATTTCGGACCCAAATCTCGGTATTACCTTTCGAACCAACTGAAATCGCATATGCTTGTTCTCAATAATGACTCAAATGATCATTTTGGTTATAACACACCGCACTGGTGACATGATACCTCAAACACTGGCCTAAGCTGCGACGAGCAAAACACAGGCTCAAATAGAAACGTCTGAATATACTCAAATCATGACAACTGTCTCCAACAAAAGAGCTATAATTCAATTCCTTTGCACCATCATAACATAGAACTGAGATCCCGTCTCATATTATAGAGCACCTGAATCCTCCTCGAGAGGTCATAACATCACGTGGCCTTGCCACGATTCGTGATTCTATCCAAACACTATCACTCATGAAGCACCTCAAGTTACCAAGCTCAATCGGTCAGCCACGCACAGATCTAGGTCTGAACCCAAGCAATCAACCTCACCCACGGTGAAACAATTAATGTATGTTATCAAATCCTGAAAGGACACAACCGATGTGCCATTCGCCGAGCGATACTCAATACGGACTTTTCCTCAGAAGCCGGGAGGTATTATATACCAGGTAACATATAACTAACTCTATTTTTGCATTACACTGTTGCGGCGTGCAACCCGCTCCAATGACATACCCGTGGCAGCGTGCCACCCGATCCAGATACCATACCCGTGGCGGCGTGCCACCCGATCCAAATAACCATACGTATGGCGGCGTGCCACCCGATCCATATAAAACCTTTGCAAAAGAAATGCACATCGAGTCGAATTGCTCATTACAGTAAACATATATAGCCTCAAGCTCGGACACAAGAAACGGTTCAGACAAAGTTCCTCAATACCGGAATGAAAACCATGGTAGAAACCTCTACACTGATATCCGCCACGAAGGCCCAACTGACAAAGCAATACCTACCAGCCATCTGCTGGTCCTGAGGTACAACTATCCTGCTAGAGCATACTCTAATGCACTCTGCTATACAATTTGTGCCATACCATCATAGTCCATATCACATTAGTCTAGACAACCTGACCCAATGACGACTAGTCAGCAATCAAGTATCATAATCCAAATTCGTCATATCAAGTTGAGATAGAGCCACTAGGGCTTCCGATTTCCAATAATCACTAAACGGTGTCGATACACACGATATACAGCCACTGCATAGGCGGATTTACGAGTACTTCAAGTCTCCAACACATATATAACACATGAATCACCATGCCTGATTTCGTACTTCACCGTACGAATACATAACGCACATCAAGCGTCCATTCATACCACGAAAGCCATTCAGAAATTTCACTATGCCATTAGCGACTCAATTATTACAGTCAATTCAACAAGAGAATGCCACCATACCACTAGGTAATATTACATTACCTTGTCCTTTTGGACCATATTCCCTGCCAATTCACTAGAATAGCTGTACCATTTTCCTTAATCACCAGAAAGATCGATTCTTAAATCACCTGCAGCTGCCCGCGCTGCTCAATAATTTTAATGACTTCCCATATATTATGAACTGATCTCAAAACCTTGAATATGCCATTATCAACTTTCCATAACACATCGCATATACCATACCACACTAAGATAACATAGAAATTCATATTCCTTTCCTATGCCGCAAACATCGATGCACTCAACTAGTCAATGACTTTCATGATCCCATATAGAGAAAACTCATTACACATTCCAAGCTTTGCATACCAACAGGAAATACACTCATTTTCAAACCACGGTAAAACACATCATAAACTCTTTCTCCCAATTACAATTATATTGCATAAGTTAAACTGCCAGGACCGAGTCCTTATACCTATATCGAGTTACACAACTGCCAGCACTCAAGAGCTTTGTTGCATAATATCTGCAAGACTCATTACTTCAAACACATACCAGGAATTAATCGTATCTTTATCATACCATTCCGGTTTATTAACAAGTTGCTACATTTACCGAATTTCCTTTCTGATTCATCTTTAATTTAATATTATCCTTTACTGTAGCACCACAATATCTCAACTCATGTTACCACATGAGACTCGTACATAAGACCACACCGTCTAAGACTCACAGACCGCTGAATACTCCCTCAGATGTTTCCCAGAAGTACCACAGTCTACAACACTTTACCTTGAAGAACTTCCTGCAATTTTGAATTCGTTATCGTTACTCTCCAATATAGATACATAGAATCTCATCATTCACATAACATAACACAAGTCTTGATTCCATCTAACGAAACCACCGTCTTTTTCCGCATGCACAGCCTTAAAACACCTGACCGTTATAAGCAAAATCTTGAACATCGCAAGACTATTCTCGGGCGTCATTCACCCTCAACCGATTATAATTCTACTGCCTTATTGAACAGAACCACTCGTGCCTTACTAGAACTCTGACACCGCGGAACATGATTACATTTAGATACAATTAGCTATCTTTCTTTTCTATACACCGAACATTCTTTACCAACATAAGTTCAAAACATCCTAGTATTTCTTCACATCTACGAAGCACCATAACCTTTATCAAAATTTCCCAACATACTCAGAGACAGGACCCACGTAGCACATAACAGTGCAATCAGTTAATCAATAACAACCGCCCCAACTTGGCTCGGGGCCATACATTAAAGCACTTTTAGTCGCTCATAGCATTCTTTGCTCAAATGATGTCACAATGTTATAGTGAGATTACACTCAAGTCATTTACAAGCCTTGACATAGACTCGAATCATTAGAGACCTTAACTCTTCTGCAACTCTTGCATTTATACACACACCATTTAAGCCTATACTCCTGGTGACAAAATTATTTTCTAAGCCCCAAATTTTCCAGAAATTTCGATAGAGTATCCTTTACAATTTGGCCTATCCACCTGTCAGCGAATCACCAAAATCATCCTAACAATACATCCGCAACTCGACAAGACATCACAATGCATATCGACAACATTAGTCTCAATACTACACAAATCATATTATCAAAATTGTTACATGAACTTGCGCTGCACCTGCTCGAATCATAGCACATATCAAATACCTTTCAATTACACGTGAGATTCAACTCACCTACTTCGCCTCAATTTAGCATTTCAGTACAATAATTTCCACCAGGATACACATAGCATAATCACTTTAGTCTTCCTGAGTCCGAACTTGTTCCACTACATGTAAGGCACTTTACCTTTCCACTAAGAGATATGATAAATATTCACCACGCCCATAGCTCGGGGCTACACAACAGATTACAACAAGAGTCGAACAACTAACAACTCATCCATTATTAAGACTCCCTAATACTCTACAGATCGGCACATGGCCCCATACATGGCTACTAGCCCAAAAACATAGATATAAGCCCAGTCTCAGTCATTATACATAGTAAACTATCAGTCGGGAAGGACCAAGTCCAAATCCCCAGTCACAATACCACCACGTTCGTCACATAACGCGTGTCCCATCTCAGCATAGCGCTGAATAGTGCAATTACGGGGTTTCAAACCCTCAGTACATTATCTATTGCCACCACTCACAAAATCAACACCTCAATGCTCAAGTCACAAACAAGGTCCAGCCTCAAGTCCTCCCGACAGGTCCAACATGAACTTACAGAGATTATATCTCACCACTCATTCGGGGAAATCACAAGCCATAAGACAATTATATTACTAAGCGCTCGATGCGTACACAGACGTGCTGAAGGAATTTCAAAAAGTATATCTCAAGCTAAATCAAGTGCGCCCGATAAGAATTCCAAGAAATGTGAAGTGTTTCCTAAAGGTTCGTAGCCTCCCGAGGATAAGTACGGGCGTCCCCGTACCGATCCACAAGACTCTACTAACCGGCTCAAGACTCATGAGGCCTAGTAAACTTAGGCTCTGATACTAACTTGTCACGACCCCAAACCCGATGGTGATGACGCCAAACACACTGCTAGGCACACTGCTAGGCCAGCCTGACCACTCAATAACAATAACGGAGCTAGGAGCTCGCTTTATCCCAATTAAACATATCAAAACATGAAACAACAGTGATATATATATATCGAAAATGGGGAACCAAGTTCCAACACATACCAACTCCCACAAACCGAAGGGTCAAGAGTCAAGAGCCTCTAAAGGACATAAGTGTAATAAAGTTTACAACGATAACTCAGTGCGGAAAGAAACGACAACAAGATATGAAATGACAGCTAGAAGGGGAGCCAGGTCCTGCGGACGCTGCACCTACCTCGACTATCCCGCACTAAGCCTCTGAACAGCTACCGGATCAGGTCTGCTGAGAGGTACCTGGATCTGCACACAAGGTGCAGGGAATAAAATGAGTACTGCCAGACTCAATGGTAATAAACAGGGGCAAGACATCGTAGATAAGAAATCCACGATAAAGCACAATGTAAAGCTATAACCAATACCCTGTAGAGTTCCATACCAACAGTAGAGAGAGCCAACAATATCAATAAGTATAACAGCTAGCAGGTGTAGCTAAATGCAATGAAATGCATGAGATGACCGCTACCGCGCGTAGTCCGATCCAATTTGGGTACCCGTGCTCACTATGGGGGTTCAGACTGCGGATGGGCTCCTACAGCCCAAACACAATATTACTACGGCGTGTAGTCCGATCCAACATATATTACCGCTGTGGCGCGCAACCCGATCCACTACAAGTTAGCTAATATGCAAATACAGCCTCACAGGCTCAAAAGTAGTTTTGAAAAGTCTTTTATCATTTTTCAGTTGAAAACAGTAATATCAAGTTCCAGAGGTTGGAAATAGCATGATAACAGAAATAGCTACGGACTAGTAGTAAACTAGCATGTCAATATCACAAGACAATGATAACGATCCTCGCGGGATCCAATAACTGGCTCACAGCCCACAAGTATACTTAACCGTCCAAGAAGGAGGTTCAACGGCTCAAGAGTAGCCAATATCACAATATAGTATGCAACCATCCGAGAAGGAGGTTCGACGGCTCAGGAATAGCCAAATATCATAACACAGTGCCAACCAGTCGGACTAAGCCATAGTCCCCAATCACGATCGACCCCGCACTCACAAGAGAGTACGTGTCTCACCGCTATACAGATTCACAAAGTGGTATACCGGGGTTTCGAACCCGCTGGTCATCACCCACATCTATTACTCACCTCAATACAACGCGAAGACTACTCTGCGATGCCTTTTCCACGAGAATCAAGCTCCGCACGCGTAGAATATGATCAAATACAGTAAATACATATCAAATTAGACCAATGGAACGATACCCAGTCAAAACAACTCAATTTACATCAAAATTTCCAAAGTTTCCATAACCCGACTTTCGGTACGCTTCTCGAAAAATTACAAAAGTCACATATTAGGAATCCTCATCCCAATACGAGTCTAGGCATATAAAATTTACCAAAATCGGACTCCATTTGCCCACTCAAATCAGTGTTTTCCATCAATTTTAGGCCTAGGGCTCAAACCCACCTTTAATCTTCCATTTACAGAGAATTAGCCAAGGATTTCATGTTAAAATGATGTAATTAAGCCGCAAAACTTACCTCCGACGAAACCATGATGATTTCCCAGCAATCTCCCGTCAATACCTTCTCTTAGAACTCAAAAATAGTATTTTGGGGTGTGAAACCCGCGACTAGTTCTGTTCTGGTTTTAATTCCACTGCCAGACCATTCCTTCTATGCGATCGCAATGGACCTATGCGATCGCATACAGTTAAGTTATCAGCCGATTTTTCCCTCCTATGCAATCGCAATACCCCCTATGCGATCGCATAGTACAAACTCCCAGACTTTATTTTTTTTTCTTCTCTGCGATCGCGACACATGGTATGCGATCGCACTGTGCAGTGTAATAAGCCTATGCGATCGCACCCCTAGCTAAGCGATCGCATAGCACATTTTTCCTCACCCCTCCAGGCTCTTCTATGCGATCGCAATGACGCTATGAAATCGCATAGAGCAATCACTGTCTGCAATTTTTCTGCAGCAACTTTATGATCAAAACTTGCCTGTTGGGCATCTGAAATGTTCCCGAGACCCCCGGGACCTCAACCAAAGCCACCAATACATCACATTACCTCATTCAAACTTGCTGGTAACATAAAAACACCATCGTAAACATCGAAATCACCCATTACACACGGATTCAAGCCTAAGTTTTCTTCAAAACTTCCGAAACTAACATTCGATCAAAAACCCGACCAAACGACGTCCGAATGACCTGAAAGTTTGCGGACATATCCAAAATCACATAACGAAGCTACAGGAATTGTTGGAATTACATTCCGACCTCCGGATCAAAATCTCACCCCGTTCGGATTTCGCCAAAATTCAACCTTAGCCAATTCAACCCTATTTCTACACCGGACCTCCAAATTCAATTCCGATTGCTCCGCTAAGTCACAAATCCCCTCCCAAAACTAACCATATCATCAGAATCTGATTCTGAGCCCTCTAACTAAATAGTCAACTCCGGTTTGACTTTCCATATTCAAGTTTCCTTGAAAAAGGCTATATGCCTCATTTTCAATCCAATTCACTCCTAACTCACCCGATAGACTCTAACACTGATATAAGAGCATAAAACATGTAATTACAACATAACAGGGTGGTAATTCCCGTGACGATGGGCCGGGTCGTCACACGACCCAAATAGTCATCACCTGTTTTCCTCACTTGTTCCGCACTTCAGAGGCCTTGAAAACCTCATTCTATGTTGCCTCGATTTACGTGCTTGATCTGGGCATGTAGCCGGAAAGATTTTTGATAGAATATGTAAATTCTGTGACAAAATTAAAGAAAAATGATATTAACATGGATTTAGTTGACTTTGGTCACATTTTTGGTAAAAGGACCTAGACTCAAGATCGGACGGTCCCGAAAGGTCCGTAGGAAAATATGGAACCCGGACATGCGTCCGGAGTTGAATTTCGAGGCCTAGAGCCTAAGTTATGGATTTTTTCGTGAAATTGTTTTAGCTGTAATTATTAAAGGAAGATGAATTAAATGACCTTGGTGTCGGGCTCGTATTTTGGTTCCGACGCCCGGTACAAGTCTTAAATATTATATATGTGTTTTCTGCAAAGTTTGGTGATATTTAGATGTCGTTTGATGTGTTTTGAACCTTGAGTTCCAAATTTGAAAGTTATGAAACTAAAGAGGATGATGAACATGAATTTAACGCTTTATTTGATGAAAACGAAGTTATATTGGCGATGTGATCGCACGAGCAAGTTTGTAATGTGTTTTTGATGTTGTGCACATGTTTGGTTTGGAGCCCGGGGGGCTCGGGTAAAGATTTGATAGGCCGTTGGTTCAAATTCTGAAATTTTACACAGCTGGTTTTACACCCAGCTAGTGTCTTCGCAAATGCGAAGAAATCCTCGCCATTGCGAAGGGTGCAGACCATGGCTGTGTTTGCAAATGTGAATCCTTGATCGCAATTATGAAGAAGGCTCAGTAACACTTGGGTTCGCAAATGCGAACCAAACCTCGCAAATGCGAGGCCTTCAATTATCAGCCTGGGTTCGCAAATGCGAACACTTTGTCGCAAATGCGAAGACCCAGTGTGCCAGCCTAGTTCCCAAATGCGAACCCTGCCTCGCAATTGCGAGAGCCTCAGACCCCACACCTGTAGTGTTCGCAATTGCGACTAAATGTTCGCAATTGCGATACCCGCAGCTGTGCAATTTGATACTTAAACAAAATTTTCAGTTCTTTCTTCACTCTTTCAAAAACCCACACACCACACACGAACCCTCAAGAGCAAATTCACTCCAAAGCAATTGTAAGTCACTTTTTACTCAATTCTTTCAATTCCTAACAACATTAAACATGTTTTTCAATAGAAATCAAAGGTTTTCATGGTAGAAATTCTTGTTTTTGGGTAGAACATAGGATTTTCATGAATTGGGTAATTGGACCTCGAATTGAGGTCCGATTTTGAAACAAATCATATATTTGAACTCGTGGGGGAATGGGTAACCGGATTTTTGTCCGAACCCCGAGTTCCGACCACGTGGGGCCAGGGGCATTTTGGGAAATTTTTGGGTAAATTTTGAGAAAACCATTTTTAAGCATTCAAACTAAGTTATATAGTATTTAGTAATGTAATGGGATCAATTGTGATTAGATTTGAGTAAGTTGGAAGCGGAAATTCAGGGTAAAGCTATAGTTGAAGGATAATTTATGCTTCAAGGCTAGAAGTAAGTGTTTGTTCTATCCTAGCTTAAGGGAATGGGATTGTGTGCTATGTGCTATGTGATCGAGTGCGGTGTATGGGATGTGGTGACGAGCATCCATACACTGGCGTCAAGCATGACCGTGAGTCGTTGTTGATACTTGTTGTGAGATATTTTAAAGATGAATTGTTGAACCCTTGCCGGGTTGTGGAATTGTACATTGTTTTCCCTTGTCGAGACTTATTGTGGAATTGTATATTGTTTTCCCTTGCTGGGACTTTGTTGTAATGATTATTGTGTCCCTTACCGGGACGGTTCATGATTGTTGTTTTCATTCTCCGCCCTTAACTGTGAGTATTATTTGGGTGAGGAAGAGTGATAATGCACGAAGGGTGATGTTGTCCCTTGTTTTACCATTATTGCACGAAAGTTAATGTCGTGCCTCATTATTGATTATGCATGAAGGTTAATGCCATGCCTTGTTATTGATTATGCACGAAGAATCATGTCGTGCCTTGTGATATTGATTATGCACGAAGGGTAATGTCGAGCCTTGTTATTCAGCCATGCACGAAAGATCATAACGTGCCATGGATGGGAGGATGTGAGTAAAAGCACGAAGGGTGATGCCGTGCACTTTTATTTGCTTACTTGGTGAGGATGAGAGTAAAAGCACGAAGGGTGATGCTGTGCAACTATTTGCTACTCCTTGTTTGATATTAATTGCTTCCATTATACTCTGTTTTCCATTGTTGACTTAATAACTGCTATTAACTGTTGAGCTTCCCTCTTATGATATTTCTTGTTGGATTTGTTTACTTGATATCTCTTGTTATCTTGTGGTGTACATATGTATATAGAACTACACAAGTTTATGTGGGTGTATGGTCCTAGGCTTGTCACTACTTCGCCGGGATAGGCCAGGCACTTACCAGCACATGGGGTCGGATTGTGCTGATACTGCACTTCTATGCATTTTTGCACAGGTCCAGGTTTTGATCAGGAGCAGCAGCAGTAGAGCCTTGCGTGGGAGTTGATCATTCCGAGACCGAGGTAGCTTGCAGGCGTCCGCAGGCCTGACGTCTCTTCCATTTATTTATATTATTTGATGTAGTCTCATTGTTCCGAGACAAACAGATTTATGTTATTTTCCTCCAGGCCTTTATATGTAGTATTCAGTAGTAGTTCGTGAGTTGGTGACTCCACGTCTTGGATAGAGGATTTCAGTAGTGTTTTACCTTGGTACTGCTTATTTCTATTTTGATAAGTCTTCCGCATTTATTTAATTAATGTTATGTTTCTTGTTAATAAAATTGAGCATGAGATATTGGTAAAAACAAGATAATGTTGAATAAAGTGGCTTGCCTAGCTACCACGAGTAGGGGCCATCACGATCCCGATGTTAGGGGAAAATCTGGGTCATGACAAGTTGGTATCAGAGCTCCAGGTTACATAGGTCTCACCACTAATGAACAATCTTAGTAGAGTTTGAGAGGTAGGTACGGTGACATCTGTACTTGTCCTCCAGAGTCTATTGAGTTAGGAAAGAGTCTCACATTTGTTCCTTCTTGTCGTGTGATTTGTTCCTCAAATACTGATTGAATCTCTACTCTGTCCTTTCGTAGATGGTAAGGACACGCGCTTCTTCGTCCGCTGATCAGCAGCCTGAGACCCAGGCAGCTCCCGTGAGGGGCTGGGGCCAAGGCCGTATCGGAGGCCGTGGTAGGGGCAGAGCTTAGCCCCCGGAAGCTTTTCTAGAGGTGGAGCCTCATATTGAGAGTGGCGAAGAGGTTCCAGTCCCAGCAGCTCCAGTGGGCCCAGCTCAGGTCCCAGGAGAGGCTTTATTTACCCCGGATCTTCGGGAGGCTTTGGTCAGGATAGCGGGATTTATGGACAGCAATGCCAGAGCAGGCTTATTACCAGCTGCACCAGCCGCTTCTCAAGCTAGAGGAGGGGCCCAGACTCTTGTTGCTCGTACTCCGGAGCCGGTAGCTCCTCAGCTTCAGGCACCAGTGGTTCAGCCAGCTGTGGCCACTTAGTCAAGTACCACAGCTCAGGCCGGAGATGGAGCGGCCATGACTTCAGATTCTTTATGGAGACTTGATCGGTTCTCCAAGCTGTTTACCACTACCTTCAGCGGTGCCACATAAGAGTATCCTCAGGATTTCTTATTCAGTTGCTACGAGATTCTCAAGAATATGGGGATAGTGGAATCCAATAGAGTTGATTTCTGTACATTCAGGCTTTCAAGATCCGCCAAGACTTGGTGGAGAGATTATTGCTAGACTCGACCAGCAGGATCCCCGGCTTTATCATGGGTTCAGTTTGTAGAGGTATTTCTAGAGAAGTTTCTCCCTGTCACACAGCGGGATGCACTCCAGAGGCAGTTTGAGCACCTCCAGCAGGGTACTATGAATGTCACTCAGTATGAGGCGAGATTTGTTGATCTGGCAGGTCATACAGTGGTGATACTCCCCACAGAGCGGGAGAGGGTCCACATGTTTATAGATGGGCTTAATTAGCCGATTAGACTTCAGATGGCTATGGAAGTGGGGAGTGATATATCTTTTCAGGAGGCAGCTAATGCAGCTCATAGAGTTGAGATGGCTCTTGCTTGGAGAGGTGGTTATTCTTCAGACAAGAGGCCTCGTCATTCAGGCAGGTTTAATGGTTCTTCTTCTGGAGGCAGGGAATCTTTTGATAGGGGCCAGTCTTCCAGGCCTTTCCATTCTGCCCTTCAGGCTTCACAGGGTGGACCAGATGATCGTGGGTTTCGTGAGTAGTATTCAGATCAACCTCCTATTAGTGCTCAGCCTCTTCAGAGTGTTCACGAGGGCAATTGAGGTCGTCAGGGCCAGCATCCCCATCAGCCTAAAAGTTGCTACGGTTGTGGTGACCCAGGTCATCTTGTCAGGTTTTTCCCAAAGCGATGGGCAACACTCAGCAGCGAGGCCCTCGTCCCATGATCCAGGCCCCAGCTGACCCTCAGCCTGCCCAGCCAGCCAGAGGCCGGGGTAGAGATCGTAGAGGTGGAGGTCGAGACCGTAGAGGTGGAAACCGTCCCGCCAGAGGTAGAGGTCAGCCAGTTGATGACCGTCCTAGAGATGTAGCTCAGAGGGGAGGTGCTGATCCCCGATTCTATGCTTTACTAGCCATGCCAGAGGCCGAGGCATAAGATACCATGATTACAGGTACCATTCTCATTTGTGATAGAGGTGCTTTAGTATTATTTGACCATGGGTCTACATATTCATAGACTGGTTGTCCTTATACCGTGCTATCCTAGATTGTCATGCCAAGACTGTGACTTTGGCCTTGCCAGAATCACCCCGACTAGAGTGGAAAGGTACCTCAAGCCACTCTGTTCGCATTGTCATTTCCTATGTTAAGGCTCGACGCATGGTCGAGAAGGGGTGTCTAGCTTACCTGGCTTATGTTCGTGATTCCAGCATAGAGGTTCCTTCTATTGATTCAGTCCCTATTGTACGGGAGTTTCCTGAGGTGTTTCCTTCAGACCTGCCGGGCATGCCACCGGACAAAGATATTGATTTCTGTATCGATTTGGCACCGGGCACTCAGCCCATCTCTATTCCACCCTATTGTATGGCCCCGCTAGAGTTAAATGAGTTAAAAGATCAGTTGCAAGACCTTCTAGAAAAGGGCTTTATCAGGCCCAGTGTTTCCCCCTGGGGAGCACCTGTGTTGTTTGTGAAGAAGAAGGATGGCTCGATACGGATGTGTATTGATTACCGGCAATTGAACAAAGTTACGATAAAGAACAAGTATCCACTACCGAGGATTGATGATTTGTTTGATCAGCTCCAGGGAGCGAGGGTGTTCTCAAAAATAGACTTGAGGTCAGGCTACCATCAGCTGAAGATCAGGGCGGCTGGCATTCCTAAGACATCCTTTCGCATTAGATACTGGCATTATGAATTCTTGGTCATGTCCTTCGGGTTTACCAATGCCCCAGCAACGTTCATGGAGTTGATGAATCGGGTATTCAGGCCTTATTTAGATCTGTTCGTGATAGTCTTTATAGATGACATCCTGGTATACTCCCGCAGCCAGGAAGAGCACGAGCAGCACCTCGGAGTGGTTCTTCAGACTCTGAAGGATAATCAGCTATATGCCAAATTTTCGAAATGTGAGTTCTGGTTGAGTTCGGTGGCATTTCTGGGCCATATTATATCGGTGGAAGGTATTCAGGTAGACCCAAAAAAGATTGAGGTAGTCCAGAATTGGCCTCGACCAGCTTCAGTGACTGAGATCCGGAGTTTCTTGGGGTTAGCAAGTTACTACCGTCGATTTGTATAGGGGTTCTCTTCTATTGTAGCCCCGATGACCAGGTTGACCCAGAAGGGTGCCCAGTTCAAGTGGTCGGATGAGTGTGAGGCGAGCTTTCGGAAGCTCAAGACAGCTTTGAATACAACACCAGTGTTGATATTACCTACGGGTACAGGGCCTTACACAGTTTACTGTAATGCATCCCGTATACAGGGCCTTACACAGTTTACTGTAATGTTATTGCTTATGCTTCGAGGTAGTTGAAAATACATGAGAAGAATTATCCAGTTCATGATCTTGAGTTGGCAGCAGTGGTTCATGCCTTAAAGATCCGGAGGCATTATCTATATGGTGTGACGTGTGAGGTGTACACGGATCACAAAAGCCTACAGTACTTGGTCAAGCAAAAGGAGTTGAACTTACGTCAGTGGAGATGGTTAGAGTTGCTGAAGGACTATGATGTTACTATCCTATATCACCCAGGTAAGGCCAATGTGGTGGTCGATGCTGAGTAGAAAGTCTTCCAGCATGGGTAGTCTCGCATTCATTCCGGTCGGTCAGAGACCATTTGCTCTAGATGTCCAGGCCTTAGCCAACCAGTTCGTAAGACTAGACATTTCTGAGCCTAGCAGAGTGTTAGCCTGCACTGTCGCTCGTTCGTCTCTATTAGAGCGGATCCGTGAGAGGCAATTTGATGATCCTTATTTGCATGACTTGAGAGATACTTTACAGCGGGGAGGTGCCACGAATGTAACTCTAGATGATGACGGAGTATTGAGATTGCAGGGTTGAGTTTGTGTGCCCAATGTTGAGGGGATTCGAGAGTTGATCTTAGCGGAGGCCCAAAGTTTGTGGTATTCTATTCACCCGGGCGCCACGAAGATGTACCAGGATTTACGGCAGCACTATTGGTGGCACAGGATGAAGAAGGACATCGTTGCGTATGTCGCTCGGTGTCTAAATTGTCAGCAGGTGAAATATGAGCACCAGAGGCCTGGTGGTGTATTCCAGAGAATCAAGATTCTCGTGAGGAAATGGGAGCGGATCACTATAGACTTCATTACTGGACTTCCTTTGACTCGGAGGAAAGTTGATGCTATTTGGGTCATTGTTGATAGACTAACCAAGTCAGCACACTTCATTCCAGTATCTGTCTCTTACTCATCGGAGAGGTTAGCGGAGATTTACATCCGGGAGATTGTTCGTCTTTATGGGGTGCCGGTATCTATTATCTCAGATCGGGGGTACGCAGTTTACCTCGCGGTTTTGAAGAGCGGTCCAGCAGGAGTTAGGCACCCAGGTCCAGTTGAGTACAGCTTTTCATCCTTAGACGGACGGTCAATCCGAGAGGACTATTCAGATTCTAGAGGACATGCTTCGAGCCTGTGTCACTGATTTTGGAGGCTCGTGGGACCCGTTTCTGCCATTAGCAGAGTTCGCCTACAATAACAGCTACCAGTCTAGTATTCAGATAGCCCCGTATGAGGCGTTGTATGGTAGGCGATGTCGGTCTCCAGTCGGGTTGTTTGAGCCGGGAGAGGCTTGGTTGTTGGGTACAGACTTAGTTCAGGAGGCCTTGGATAAGGTCAAGACTATCAAGGAGAGATTGCACTCAGCTCAGTCTAGACAGAAGACTTATGCGGATCGTAAGGTTCGAGATGTAGATTTCATGGTTGGTGAGCGGGTATTGCTCCGAGTGTCGCCTATAAACGGCGTGATGAGGTTCGGGAAGAAGGGCAAACTCAACCCTAGGTATATTGGTCCATTTGAGATTTTGCACCGAGTGGGAGGGGTGGCTTACAGACTAGCTCTGACACCTACTTTATCGGCCATGCATCCAATTTTTCATGTATCTATGCTTCGGAGGTACCACGGCGATCCCACACATGTGTTAGACTATAACACTGTCCAATTGGACAATGATTTATCCTACGAAGAGGAGCCAGTGGCCATTCTAGACCGGCAGGTTCGATAGTTGAGGTCGAAGAGTTAACCTTCTTTGCGTGTTCGGTGGAGAGGTTAGCCTCTTGAGGCATCGACCTGGGAGTCCGAGTCTAATATGTGGAGCCGCTACCCACATTTGTTCCCCGACTCAGGTACTTCCTTCTCTTGTCCGTTCGAGGGCGAACGGATGTTTTAGAGGTGGAGGATGTGACGACCCAAAAGGTCATCACCTGTTTTCCTCACTTTTTTCGCACTTCAGAGGCCTTGAAAACCTCATTCTATGTTGCCTCGATTTACGTGCATGATCCGAGCATGTAGCCGGAAAGATTTTTGATAGAATATGTAAATTCTGTGAGAAAATTGAAGAAAAATGATATTAATATTGATATAGTTGACTTCGGTCAACATTTTTGGTAAACGGACCCGGACCCGGACCCGAGATCGGACGGTCCCGAAAGGTCCGTAGGAAAATATGGGACTCGAACATGCGTCCGGAGTCGAATTCTGAGGCCTAGAGCCTAAGTTATGGATTTTTCCGTGAAATTGTTTAAGCTGTAATTATTAAAGGAAGATGAATTAAATGACCTTGGTATCGGGCTCGTATTTTGGTTCCGACGCCCGGTACAAGTCTTAAATATTATATATGTGCTTTATGCAAAGTTTGGTGACATTTAGATGTCGTTTGATATGTTTTGAACCTTGAGTTCCAAATTTGAAAGTTATGAAAGTAAAAAGGATGATGAACATGAATTTGAGGCTTGATTTGATGAAAACGAAGTTATATTGGCGATGCGATCGCACGAGCAAGTTTGTAATGTGTTTTTGATGTTGTGTACATGTTTGGTTTGGAGCCAGGGGGCTCAGGTAAAGATTTGATAGGCCGTTGGTTCAAATTCTGAAATTTTACACAGCTTGTTTTTCACCGAGCTGATGTATTCGCAAATGCGAAGAAATCCTCGCAATTGCGAAGGGGGCAGACCAAGGCTGTGTTCGCAAATGCGAAGCCTTGATCGCAATTGTGAAGAAGGCTCAGTAACGCTTGGGTTCGCAAATGCGAACCAAACCTCGCAAATGCGAGGCCTTCAATTATCCCCCTGGGTTCGCAAATGCGAACACTTTGTCGCAAATGCGAAGACCCAGTGTGCTAGCCCAGTTCGGAAATGCGAACCCTACCTCGCAATTACGACAGCCTCAGACCCCAGACCTGTAGTGTTCGCAATTGCGAACAAATGTTCGCAATTGCGACACCCGCAACTGTGCAATTTTATACTTAAACGAAATTTTCAGTTCTTTCTTCACTCTTTCAAAAACCTACACACCACACACGAACCCTCAAGAGCAAATTCACTCCAAAGCAATTGTAAGTCACTTTTTACTCAATTATTTCAATTCCTAACAACATTAAACATGTTTTTCAACAGAAATCAAAGGTTTTCATGGTAGAAATTCTTGTTTTTGGGTAGAACATAGGGTTTTCATGAATTGGGTAATTGGACCTCGAATTGAGGTCCGATTTTGAAAAACATCATATATTTGAACTCGTGGGGGAAAGGGTAACCGGATTTTGGTCCGAACCCCGAGTTCTGACCACGTGGGGCCAGGGGCATTTTGGGAAATTTTGGGGAAAACTTTGAGAAAACCATTTTTAAGCATTCAAACTAAGTTATATAGTATTTATTAATGTAATGGGATCAATTGTGATTAGATTCGAGCAAGTTGGAAGCGGAAATTTGGGGTAAAGCTATAGTTGAAGGATAATTTAGGCTTCAAGGCTAGAGGTAAGTGTTTGTTCTATCCTAGCTTGAGGGAATAGGATCGTGTGCTATATACTATGTGATCGCGTGCAGTGTATGGGTTGTGGTGACGAGCATTCATACACTGACGTCTAGCATGATCGTGAGTCGTTGTTGATACTTGTTGTGAGATCTTTTAAAGATGAATTGTTGAACCCTTGCCGGGTTGTGGAATTGTACATTGTTTTCCCTTGCCGGGACTTATTGTGGAATTGTATATTGTTTTCCCTTGCCGGGACTTTGTTTTGTTGATTATTGTGTCCCTTGCCGGGACGGTTCATGATTGTTGTTTTCATTCTCTGCCCTTAACTATGATTGTTATTTGGGTGAGGAAGAGTGATAATGCACGAAGGGTGATGTCGTGCCTTGTTTTACTGTTATTGCACGAAGGTTAATACCATGCCTCATTATTGATTATGCACGAAGGTTAATGCCGTGCCTTGTTATTGATTATGAACGAAGGATCATGTCGTGCCTTGTCATATTGATTATGCACAAATGGTAATGCCGTGCCTTGTTATTGAACCATGCACGAAGGATCATGCCGTGCCATGGATGTGAGGATGAGAGTAAAAGCACGAAGGGTGATGCCGTGCACTTTTATTTGCTTACATGGTGAGGATGAGAGTAAAGCACGAAGGGTGATGCCCTGCAACTATTTGCTACTCCTTGTTTGATATTAACTATTTCCATTATACTCTGTTTTCCATTGTTGACTTAATAACTGCTGTTAACTGTTGAGCTTCCCTTTTGTGATATTTCTTGTTGGATTTATTACTTGATATCTCTTGTTATCTTGTGATGTACATATGTATATAGAACTGCACTGGTTTATGTGGGTGTCTGGTCCTAGGCTTGTCACTACTTCGCCGGGATAGGCCAGACACTTACCAGCACATGGGGTCGGATTGTGCTAATACTGCACTTCTGTGCATTTTTGCACAGGTCCAGGTTTTGATCAGGAGCAGCAGCAGTAGAGGCTTGCATGGGAGTTGAGCATTCCGAGACCGAGGTAGCTTGTAAGCTTCCGCAGGCCCGGCGTCTGTTCCACTTATTTATATTATTTGCTGTAGTCTCATTGTTCCGAGAGAAACAGTTTTATGTTATTTTCCTTCGGACCTTTATGTGTAGTATTCAGTAGTAATTTGTGAGTTGGTGACTCCATGTCTTGGGTAGAGGATTTCAGTAGTGTTTTACCTTGGTACTGCATATTTCTATTTTGATAAGTCTTCCGCATTTATTTAATTAATGTTATTTTTCTTGTTAATAAAATTGAGCATGAGATATTGGTAAAAACAGGATAATGTTGAATATAGTGGCTTGCCTAGCTACCACTAGTAGGCGCCATCACGATCCCGATGTTGGGGGAAAAATCCGGGTCATGACAGCGCCTGACTACTAAAGCTTGAAATGTATTCCCTTGTTCTTCTGGTGGGCTCCTGATTGCTGAACTTGAACAGTATTCCCTTGTTCTCCAAGTGGTCTCCCGAGTGCAACAAAATAAACAAACAAAGATGGAGAAAAAAAAATTCTTTTTTTTGCCCCAGTTTGGTGACTGGGCACGTCATGTTATCAAATATTAAAAATTGAAAGCTAAAATTTGAATTATACTTCCCTTATTATCCAAGTGGGCTCCTGATTGCTGAAATTGAACTATATTCCCTTGTTCTCCAAGTGGGCGCCTGATTGCCAAAACTTGAAATGTATTCCCTTATTATCCAGGTGGGCGCCTGATTCTGAAAAGTTGCAATTAACACCTTTGTTCTGCGGGTGGGCTCCCGACTTATTCACTTTTGAAAATAGCAACCTCCATTCTACAGGCGGGCTCCTCACTTCTTCTTTGTTTAACACAATAATAACCTCCATTATACAGGCGAGCTCCTGACTTGCCTTAAAAATATGACACAACCTCCATTCTCCAGGAGGGGTCCTGATTGTGATAACTTGCAATTAACACATCTGTTCTACGGGCGGGCTCCCGAATTATTCACTTTTGAAAATAACAACCTCCATTCTACAGGCGGGCTCTTGACCTCTCCTTTGTTTAACATAATAATAACCTCCATTATACAGGCGGGCTCTTGACTTCTCCAACTTAAAAATATTAACAACCTCCATTCTACAGGCGGGCTCCAGACTTCTTCTTCGCATTAAATACCACAACCTCCATTCTACAGGCGGGCTTCTGATTTCTTCAACTTAAAAATATTAACAACTTCTATTCTACAGGCGGGCTCCCGATTTCTTCAATTTGAATCAAATACAACAACCTCCATTCTACAGGCGGGCTCCTGACTTCTTCAACTTAAAATAACAACCTCCGTTATAACAGTCGGGCTCTTGATTTCTTCAACTTAAAAATAACAACCTCCGTTCTAACAGGCGAGCTCTTGGATAATTCAATTTAAAATAACAACCTCCGTTCTAACAGGCGGGCTCCTGACTTCTTCAATTTAAAATAACAACCTTCGTTCTAACAGGCGGGCTCCTGACTTCTTCAATTTAAAATAACAACCTCCGTTCTAATAAGTGGGCTCCTGACTTCTTCAATTTAAAATAACAACCTCCGTTCGAACAGGCGGGCTCCTGACTTCTTCAATTTAAAATAACAAACTCCATTCTAACAGGCGGGCTCCTGACTAATTAAAAATATCTTGAATTGATTTCCTTGTTTTCTTTGAGAAAATTTTTGACAATGGCGAAAATTTTCTGCCCCAGTTTTGGTAATATTCCTTGTGGCATGTCTTTCTTCTATCATCAACATTTCCTTTTACCTGCTTCAAATCAAAGAAAATTAGTTATTTTAAAATGCGGTGAATGGCCGTGCCACTCCTGCTGGGGACGGTTTTTCCCTCTCTTTTCCTGCTCTGCGTTTCATTGTCAAAACTTGCTGGAGATGTTATTATTTCCCGGGGATGATATTCCTATTGGGGATAGTTTTTCCCTTTCTTACTTCCCCACCTTCCTTGACGACTCTTTATTCACAAGCCTTTCCCCGTTGGTTCCCACTGGTATCCTGATCGCCCAAATTCCTATGACAGTGACCCTGGTTGAAGATCTTGCATGTTTTACTGTTGAACCATTTTCTTCGTTCATCCTTGTCCCTGGAAATACCTTTTCTTCTAGGGATATTCCCCCTGCTTTTGTGACATATCTAGGGAACGAGCATTTCCCTGACCTTTGAGTCTCACTGGCCTTGTCCTTGAGGTCATTAACCTTCGCTTTTTGATGAAGGTATCCTCCTTGACACTGATCCACCCCTTTGTCAATTTCCTCTTGTTGGGGAATATCCTTCTGGACACTAACCTATGCGTTTGTTCTTTCCTGGCTTACATCACTTGGATGTTCTACTCAGATCCCGTGTTCCGTAATTGGAAAGCTGATGGCAGGTTTTGAATTCATTTCTCACTTGTTTTGACCAAACAGACTCTACTGGGAAATTTTTGATGAATGGAGAAAGATAAAATGAACAGAATAAAAGACAACGGAAAAGGATGACTCATTAAAAAGAAACATTATCAAATATAAAAATAAAAGCCTATCAAACACGGATACCGACTCTAATGGTCATGACGTGCACATATGGCCCATCCTCCATCGTTAATCGTCTTTCACGATTTCTGTTTGGTGATTTCCACCTGATTCTCAATCCTTGTTCGACTTGTAGTTCCCGAAGGGTTTTCTCTGTCAAGCCTCTCTCATTTTGGTTTTTCTCTCATTTTTCATCGCCTTATGGTGCCCGTGAAGGTTTTCACCGGTACGACTCTCTCATTTGTATTACTTCTCAGCTGGGATTTTGGGTGTTACCGCTAATACCCTCTCATATTTCATTTGCTGGAGATAAGAGTCTTTTCTGCTGGGAATCAAAGTGTTATGTTCTGATAAGACTTCTCTCATTTGCCTGACGTGGCCTCTTTTGAAGATTGGTCAAAAGGTCTTTTCTTTGGACCGTAATGTGGATTTGGATAGGGCTAGAAAGAAATTGTATTAAAGGCTCAAAAAAAATAACCTGGGTTCAAAATTACAACCTTCGGACCTAAATTTATGTCATAAACACAATTTTTCTCTGTCCCAGTTTCTTACTTGGGGATTTTTTATTTTTCATTTACACTATGACCAAGCTGTGAAGCGCCTACGTATCCTCCATGAGGAATCAGGTCAAACGTAGTTCCCAATTCCTCGTTGTTCTATTTCTCCTTTTCATTCATTTTTCTTTTTCTTTATCTCTTTCTTTTCTTTTTGTTGTTTTTGTTGTTGTTGTTGTTTTTTTTTCTCTTTTTTTTTCTTTTCTTTCTTTTTCTTTTCATTTTTTGCTCTTTTTCTTTTCTTGCTTTTCTATGTGTTCCTTTGCTACTGAGTTCGAATAAGGGGTATGAAAGAAAATACATAAGGCTCAAAGGGCTAACAAAGGATGAAGTGTTTGGGTAGCAGAATAAAATGCTTTCGTTATTCGAATCTTCAAACATGCCAAGTGCAAACAATACAATTAGACATTCACTATATCTTCTGATTGTGACAGGATTAATAACCATATCTGCCCATTCACCTGTTCATTGTCATTTTAAAGCATTGCTGGACGACACTCTCATTTCAGTATCACGAGCGACCTCTATGTCAACATGGCCAACATGCCTTTAAGTTTTACATGCCCCAGTTTCACATGACATGGGTTCCAAATAATCTCAAACCACTCTTATTTCCTTTACATGTCTCGGTCACCTCTAAATGGTTTTATGATTATCATTTAAGATTAGGCCCGAACTATGCGTGCATGTCATGTCACTAGAATCGGCTTTTGAACAAAAGACAAATCTAAAGATAAAAAGAACTAAACAAAGAAGATGACTGGGGGTAACAAAAGACCAAAAGTTTCATTAGACTAACGGCGAAACAGTTCAATAACAAACCAAAGTACAACCCTGAAATGAAACTTGACAAAACTGCAATGACAAAATGGAAGGATAAGAGTGTTTGACTACAAGACAAAATTCGGATTATAACCCTGAAAATAACCCGGACAACATAAATAATAAATAAGCCACCAAAAACTCCACTCTGGTTGACCAATAAATGGAGAGTTTTCCCAATTACCAAGAACGACTTTTTGGCCACTGAGCTTCGCATCAATATTACCAAGGCCAATATCCCAACATTTTTAGCTTTAATCAAGTAAAGGTCTCTGTGCGATATTCTAGGTGTCACTGTCTTGGATCACAATCAGGTTTTCCTAGATCTTGTGTTTTCGGCTCACAATAAACCAACCACCACAATTTTCTCAACAATTCAAGATAAAATATGTTAGAAATGGACTCAGTCGGTCCGCCTTTATTACTATCAACATTTTCACTTTTTCTCTTTTTTTTCTTTCGATTTTGTTTTCATCATTTTTCATTTTTCATTTTTTTTGGTTTCTGGTTGAATCTTATGGAGATTGCCTACGTATCATGACCCCGCATGAATCAGACCGTGCGTAGTTCGCGTTGATACACGGTAAATAACAATAAAACACTTTCATTTTTTATAATACAACAAACTCGATAACGCAGGTTTAAAATCTTATTATACTTAATAGACTTTGATGAAAAGATAACATACAGACTCGACACCCACACATGAAAGAATTACAAGCTCAAAACAAAGGGACATATTCCTTCCCCTATATGTCAATTTTAACCAAATGACTATTTTTGCAAACGTGGCCCCTTCTCT
This sequence comes from Nicotiana noctiflora, assembly GCA_032618575.1. Lineage (NCBI taxonomy): Eukaryota > Viridiplantae > Streptophyta > Magnoliopsida > Solanales > Solanaceae > Nicotiana > Nicotiana noctiflora. Next base: position 189,613 of record JASVEL010004040.1, on the reverse strand, counting down.
ATTCCACATGAATTTTGAGGCCGGGAAGGATTATTTTAAGACACTTCACCAACTTATCTGTTCTTTTACAAAAATAGCCTTTTGACAACTGAAAGATATTCTAAGGCTATCTTGGCAAGAATGGGATAAAACACCGCCAAAGCTGGCTCGATTTATTTTGACCAAAAATCCAAACGGCATTCGCAAATAAACTGACTCTTTTTTTTCTTTTATATATATATATATATATATATATATATATATATATATATATATATATATATATATATATATATAGATATATATATATATATTAATTAAAATGAAAAGACTTAGTTTTGCAAACACGGCCTTTCAGCTACTCGGGGATGAAGACTTTAAGGCTGTGTGGGTCAATCGGTCAAAATCTAAAAACAAATGACTCAAAGGTGGCTGTTTATACAAAATCAGCCTTCCGGTGTCCTTTCAGGAACGTTCAGCTATTTTTGACAAAACAGCATCACTAGACTTATTTATGACTCTTTTTCTTGTTTTTTTTAAACATAGCAAACCCGATATTGCAAACACGGCCTTCAGCGCCTCGGGGGCAAAGATTTTGAAGCTGCTTGGGTCAATCGACCAAAACGTTAAAATATATGACCAAAGGTGACCGTTTATGCAAACTCAGCCTTTCGGCGTCCATTTCGGGAACATTCGGTTACATTTGACAAAGGCGGCACCACCCAACTTATTTATGACAAGAATTAAAATTTTGACATTTTTGTTTTTTTTGTTTTAGGTTATTTTTGCAAAAGGGGAGGTTGGACCCGATGGGGGTTGCCTACGTATCTCACATCCGGTGAGAATAAAACAAGCGTAGTTCGGTTAAATAAAACAAACTATATTTGCAGACAAAACATTTTTCCCTTTTTTTTTCTTTTTTATTGGCGAACTATTTTTTTTCATTTTATTGACAAACAAATAAACTATTTTTTAAAACAAAAACAACACTTTTTTTATTGGCACATAAAGCAAACTATTTTTAAAAATATATATTTTTTCTTAGTGGAAAATAAAACAAACTATTGTGAAAAATAAAACTCTTCATTTTTTTTATTGGCAAATAAAACAAACTATAAAAACTCTTTTTTTTTTCTATTTCTCAAAAATCAAGCAGAGTTTTGACACTACTTGGATATTTTCTTTCTAAAATGAGTAGTTGTCTCTCTACACGGTTATTTTTTTCTTTTTCCCAAAATTTCAAAATCCCTGATTTCACAAACAAGTTAGCATGCAAGTCTGAAGCAAATAAATGCGTAAAACAAACAGGATGCAGCTGGATAGTCTTTTCATTTCAAGTTGCCTGTCGTAGACGGACCCAACCCCTGTGTTGAGTCCCTTAAGTCAAATACAACATGATGCAAATAAAAGTTCCTACTAGGGATACGGCATGAAGTTTTGTTATACTAGGCTACAAACCTGGGTATTTATTCTATATCGTGTACCTGAGCAGACAACTCGAGTCGAGGAAGGAGCTTCTTTCCGGGAACCAAAAGGCCAACCGGCTTAGAAACTTTCCGAGCCTCTCTCTTATTTTAAGGTAAGACACTACCAGAATAGGAAATCTCAACCAATAAGCACATCCCCAGAGGTAAGAAGAGAAGGGTTTTGGCACAGTTTATATATACAGTTCAAATAATATCAAAGCGGTAAAAATCATCATTTTGCATATTAAGCATATATCATATAAAAATATCAGATAATAAACAAATCCAAATATAACAATTATTCTAAGCTCGAATTTCTAAACCTGAACTAGCGGTTCTTGGTTTATTCCCCAGCAGAGTCGCCAGATCTGTCACACCTCCTTTTGGCGCTACCGCCCGCGCGAAGGGCGTGGTAGAGGGAGTTTGTCCAATTAAAGGAAAATCGAAACGAGATTTATATATTTGATTCTAAGTCACCACTTGAGAGATTTATGGTGTCCCAAGTCACCGGTTTAATCCCAAATCAAGGAAAGGTTTGACTCTATATTACGGTCAGCGAACAAGAAATCCGGATAAGGAATTCTGTTAACCCGGGAGAAGGTGCTAGGCATTCCCGAGTTCCATCGTTCTAGTACGGTCGCTCAATTGTTATATTTGGCTAAATTATCTGATTTTAATACATGTTAAACCAACGTGCGAATTTTAACTTTTAACCGCTTGTGATTATTATTATTATTATTATTATTATTATTATTATTATTATTATTATTATTATTATTATTATTATTATTATTATTATTATTATTATTATTATTAGTATTTTAACAAAGAATTGCAACGTTGTGAAAATGTATCTCGAACCACGTCACATCAATGTACCCGTGGTTATCGACATACTTTGACTCCGTTGAGATTTGGATTTGGGTCACATAAATGTGCACCCGAATTTAGGAAAAGAAATATTGTTAAACACGCACCTAAAGCAACTACACGTTGTTAACTTTGGGAGGGCCATGGAAAATTCGCTAATGGCACACCTCGAATTTACTCCACTAAATGAATTAAAGATATTCATATTTAAAGCTAATTCGAAACATAATACCACAACCACGTGACGGGAACCGTACCCCTAGCTATAACAATTTAATTATTTTATATTAGGAGTGGAAAATCAGCCAAACAAGCTAACACATTTAACTAGTCAAAGACATTACAAAGAAACTTAGGAATAAATTTCATATACAGAAGCTTTTCTCCAATGACCTTTAGTGATTTAAATTACGCATCACCATGTAACTTTAACTCGTGCTTCATCCTGACAAGAATAAGTTGCCTGGTGCAGAGAGGCATCTTTCAAGCTCATTGTGAAAACGGGTATGATTATTTCTGACCCAGTTAAAAGGTCCTCGTATGATAATAAATGTAAAGTTCTATCCAAATCTTCCACACCAAAGCAACAACCTAATCTGGCTAATCGTTGTTCCATGTTAACAACTTTAAGTTGTACTTTCAAAATTTCAAGTATGCAAATACACTGACACTCAATATACATATAAGAAAAAAAAGAAAACTTAAACACTTTGAGGCAGTGTACCTGTTGTTTGAGAAGAAAGAACTCGTTTCAACAGAAGTGCAAAGGGTAAAAGCAACTTGAGGACTATAGAACTTTTCGACCGGCAAATTTGCCAACGACCACGGAAGGGACCTCGCCGGCGACCTAAAAACAACCAGTTGCTGCTCGTTCTCTATTTAGTTGGTAAGCGTTGTTGAACGCTTGGTCAGCGGAAGAGGATGAGAAAAAGCAGAAAGGATCGAAGTTCGAAGAAGACGATCCACGGAAAATCAATTTTGGTGTTCTCTACTGGTTTGTCCAAATCAGAAGAAGAATGGACAATGGGGTCCTGTGTGTTTGTTCAGAACTGATTGCATCTCTCATTTTTGTATTTTTCCCAGTTAGTTCAGCATTGAAAAATATCGAGGAGAAGGTGATGAGGTTTAGTTGAATAAGAAGAAGAGAGGCGGCAATGGTGACGTGAAGGGTCGAAGGTGGGCTGGTTTCGACGAAAATGGCGAAGGTAACTGTGTGGTCTACTTGGCAAGCGATATGGTGGTCGACGTCGCTGGTCGACGATGGGAGGAAGAGGACTATGGTGCTTTAGCTGTCGTGGGGTAGGTTTTTATGGTGGTGGTGAACGACGGACTACGGGAGAGGGGTCGACGACGACGGAAGACTTTGGCAGTGATGGAGCTCTCTTTTGCAGGATTTTTGTTCAGTTCTTCATGATGAAGAAGAGAATGTACAGTAGTATATTTGTGTTCTTTTTTTCCAAGAATAAAGCCTTTTCCGTAGTGTCTATGTGTTAAAATCTGAAAATGGCTCTCTTTCTAATGTATGTTCTTGTCTAAGTATAGGGGAATGATTGGGGTAGGTGGGGAGTGGTTGGGGTAGGTAAAACAATGGTTGGGTAGTTGTGGGCTAGGCTACGACTCTAATTAAGCCTAAAAATGGGTCGTTTGAACCTGAATATTATTGTTTCCCCACAACTGAGAATAAGAACACGATCTTATTTAATTAATCATGCATAAGCAAAATAACTATTAAAGTGAGAGTGATAATTAAAATAAAACTATATATTTTTTTTGAATATTTTCAAGATAAAAATAACTACAAAACACTAATAAAACTATTTTTTCATAATTATATAAAGAAAAAAAATATAAAGTACTATTTTTATGTTTTTTTAAAGATTAAAATGACTACAAAATATTAACTAAACAATTTTTTTGTAATTTTCAAAATTATATAAAGATAAATAAATATGGTAATATTTTGTAGTTTTTAAGTTTGTGAAAACTATATAAACTAAAATTTATATATCTTTTTTTTGTTATTTTCAGTTTTTGTAATAAAAATAAAGTGAAAGAGTCAAAATTAGCTAAAATAGCTACATTAAGATTAAATTAAATATTTACGCTAAACATGTGAAAAATCTCGGGGAGGGGCAAAAATCACGCATCTATAAGTATCGCTGAATGTAGGAGGCTGAACTCTACAAAACCTCTCTAACCGATGTTGCTCGTCGTCAGGTATCACCAGAACAACATACCCTAGGGCTGGCGCAACTGGCGCAACTGGAACAGATGGTGCAGCTACCTGAGCTGGGGCTGCCTCTAGCATCTGAAGTCCCTCCACAACCTGCTTTGGTGTGCGAGCTGCAGGGGTCTGATGACCACCCCCAATCTGACATGTCATTGCGGCAATAGTAGCTAAAACTGCGTGAGCCAAACCAGTGCAGACAGATAAGATCTGGGCTAATGCCTCCTGAAGGCTTGGAATAATAATAGGCATAGCTGGTGCCTGAGCGGGTGCTGCTGGAGCATCAACAGCCGGGGGATGATCCGGAATAGGGGCAACGGGTGGGTCAATTGGTACTGCCGATGGTGCTCTACCACGACCACGGCCACGTCTACTGCCTCTAGCTGGTGGCAATGGTGGTCATCCACCTCGTCCGGTAGTGCGAGTTCTCACCATCTGCTAGAGAATGCAATATAAAAGTTTAGTTCTCAGAAAAAAAAAAACTGCATGATAAGAGTTCAAGAATATGAAGTGTTTCCTTAAGGTTCTGCATCCTCTCGAGAATAAATATAGACGTCTTCGTACTGATCCGCGAGACTCTACTAACCGACTCAAGACTCATGTGGCCTAGTAACCTAGACTCTGATACCAACTTGTCACGACCCCAAACCCGGTCGTGATGGCACCCAACACCTTGCTAGGCAAGCCCGACCAATCATACTCACAATCCAAGCAACAAGCTCAAATCCTTTATTTAAAATCATTAACAATGATGAAAATCCGAATTTATAGTTGTTATATAGAAAATAACCCAATAGTAACAAGTACAGAACAACCTCCCACAAATCTGGGGGTCTTGAGTCAAGAGCCTCTACCAGAATAGTATAGTGATAATGTAATACAATATAGTTTACAATACACGAAAAAGTCAAATACAGGAAAATAAAGGATGAGTCGGGTCTTGCGGATGACAGGCAACTACTTTGACTGACCCCAGATAACAACTTTGAATAGTGGTAATAAGCTCAACTCTGCTCTGAAGTACCTAGATCTATGCATATGGTGCAGGGATTAAAGTGAGTACTTCCAACTCAGCGGTAATAGACATGTATAATGACATAGAAAGCAAGAAATCCTGATATACTACAAAATCAAGCTACAATAGTGTTTCTCCTCATTTAACAATGTAAATCTCAAGAAGCAGTAATAGATAGAGAGGATCAGTATAAATGTATGAATGCAATGCAAATGCACATGACTACAGTGGCGTGCAGCCCCGATCCATTTGGGTACCCGCGCTACTGTGCGGGTTAAGACTCCAGAGGGGATCCTACAGCCCAAGCGCAATATCATAGTAACATATGCTAGGACATGCAGCCCGATCCACTATCAGACCAGCTATATGCATGCAAGCCACACAGGCACAAATAAACTTACCATTTTTAGTTCCGTTTATCAGTTATTATAACAGTAGATGTTCAAAACCTTAGAATTTGCTAGTTATATCTAAATAGTGTTTAGCTCAGGATTGATATCATGAGAACATGCTAAAATCATAGAAACAATGATAACAATCTTCAAAGAATCCAAATAATCAGCACGCAACCCAAATATATCCATAACCATCCAAGTAGGAGGGTTACCGACTCATTTATAGCCAACAACACAGTACAACACCACACGGGCTGACTAAGCCATAGTCCCCAATCACATTAATCAACCCCGCACTCACTGTAGACTACGTGTCTCATCTCAATATAGCATCACAATGTGATATCCTGGGGTTTCAAATCCTCAGGTCATCATCCACATCTATTGATCACCTCGAAGCAGCCACGAGACTAGTCCGCTAAGCCTTTTCCTCTTGAATAAACCTCCAAGGGTGCCAAATCTTATCAGAACCACAAGGAATACATCAAAATAGGCTAATGGAACATAACCCAATCAAAATAACTCGAAAAACACCCAACAAATACAAAGTTGGCAAAACCCGAGCCCCGGGCCCACTTCTCACAAAATTGCAAAATTCATATTTTCGGAATTCGCATCTCACCACGAGTACATACATATAAAATACACAAGAATCGAAGTCCATTTGACCCCCAAATCATCACTTTACTCTCTCTTAGGCTTCAAGCAAAAACCTCCATTTTACCCTTTTATTCCTTTAATTTTCAGTGATTAATTCATGTTTTTACACTATAATATCATCATCCAAGTCCTAATATCCATACCTGATGATTGTCCTTTGAAGCCTCTTCAAAATCGCCCAAATATTGCCTTAGTTCGCACCCCAAAATGATTTCTCACTTCAGAAATTAGAATACACTAATTTTATTAAACCCTTTGACATTTTCGCTTCTGCGGTCCCGTCACCGCTTCTGCAGGACCGCTTCTGCGGATTCCTGACTTCTTTTGTGGTTTCACTTAATTTCCAAAGGACCACTTCTGTGGTCTTATACCGCTTCTGTCGTAGCCGCCTTTGCGATCAAATTACCGCTTCTGCGGTCTCAATAACTCAGGACCGCTTCTACGGTCGCCAACCGCTTTTGTAGAGACCGCTTTTGTAGAATTCCCAGGCCATAAAGGTCCACTTTTGCGATCATCCAACCACATTTGCGGAACTGCTTAAGCCGCTCTTCCACTGTAGATGCGGAAACAACAGAAGTTTCAAAGCCTGTTGCAAATCCAAACATCCAAACTCCAGATTAATCATCCGAAACCATCCCGAGGCCCCCAGGACCCCAACCAAAACCACCAACCTACTCCAAAACATCATACAAACTTATTCCAATCATTAAAACACGTTCTCCAAATCACGATGGATTCAAGCCAAAATTCAACTACCACTTCCTAATCTCACATCCGATAAAAAAACCCGACCAAATGGTGTTCGAATAACCTGAATATTTGCAGACATACTCAAATCACCTAACGAAGCTACTACCATTCTCAGAACTCCATTTGACTCCCGGATCAAAATCTCACCTATCAACCAGATTCTGCCAAAATTCCAACTTCGCCAATGCAAGCCTATTTCCATACCGGACCTCCAAATTCAATTTCGATCGCTCTCCTAAGGTATAAATCACCTCCCAAAGCCAACTGAACCACCAGAATTCACATCTGAGCCCTCTAATCACATAGTAAACTCCCGGTTGACGTTTCTGAGGCAAACTCTATTCTAAGAGGCTATGTGCCTTATTTTCAACCAAAATCAATTCAATTACACCTGATTGACTCTAATACTGATATAGAAATATGAAGCAACACAATAAGGGGAAATAGGGTGATAACTCATGAGACAACGCATCGGGTCATCACATATTGGAAATCACATCCGAGCCCTCTAACTCTCAAGTCAACTTTTGGTTGACTTTTCCAAAACAAGCCTTTCTTAAAGAGACTAAGTGTCTCATTTGCTACCAAAACTAACCCAAATCATTTCTAACACACCAAACACTGATAATGTGATGACCCGTCCCGTCGTCACGAGATTTACCACCATGTTTCCCCCTTACTGTGTTACTTCATATTTCTATATCAGTATTAGAGTCCATCGGGTGTAATTGGATTGATTCTAATTGAAAATAAGGCATATAACCTTTTAGAAGGGAGTTTGTTCAGAAAAGTCATCCTAACGTTTACTATATGGTTAGAGAGATCGGATGTGAGTTCTGGTGATTCGATTAGCTTCGGAAGGTGATTTGTGACTTAGGGGAGCGATCAAAAATGAATTTGGAGGTCCAGTGTAAAAATATTTGGGGCTTCAAACTAAGAGAGGAATTGGGCGATTTTGAAGAGGAATTCGTGGATTATCATCAAGTAAGGTCTCTTGGACGTAGATTATGTTATTATAGTGATAAAACATGGATTTAATCACTGAAATGAGAGGAATCAAAATTTAAAAATGGAGGTTCTTGCTTAAAGCCTAAGAAATGTTAAATTGATGATTGAGGGGTCAAATGGACTCCAATTTTGATAAATTTAATATGTATGGACTCGTGGCGAGACGACTTGAAATGTGAATTTCACAATTTTTCGATAAGCAGGCCCGGGGCTCAGATTTTGGCAACTCATTGTTTTTGGGTGTTTTTCGAGTTATTTTTATTGGGTTATGTTTCATTAGCCTATTTTGATGTATTCCTATTGGTTTTGATAATATTTGGCAACCGTGGAGGATGATTCTCGAGTGAAAGGCATTGCAGACTAGTTTCTAAGAAGATTCGAGGTGAGTAATAGGTGTGGATGATGACCTGAGGGTTTGAAACCCTGGTATATCACTACGTGATGCTATATTGAGGCGAGACACGTACTCTACTGTGAGTGTGGGGTCGATTATGATTGGGAACTATGTCTTAGTCTGACCGTGTGGCATTGTACTATGTTGTTGGCTATAAATGAGCTTGTAAACCTCCTACTTAGATGGGTGTGGATATATTTGCTCTGTGTGCGAGTTATCTGGATCCCGTGAGGATCGTTATCACTGTTTCTATTATTATAGCATGTTTTCATGATATCAGTCGTGAGCTAAACACTGTCTAAAAATGATTTGCAATTTTCTGAGATTTCTAAACACTGATTTCAATAATTTATGTTAAACATATTTAAAAATGATAATTATTTGTGCATGTGAGGCTTGTATTGTATGTAGCTGGAGTGATAGTGGATCGGGCTGCGCGCTGTAGCATATGTCATTGATATTGCGCTTGGGCTGTAAGAGCCTGATTCACGTCCAAGCAATAGTCGTAGTCAATATAACCTGGTCTAATAAGTCCAAGATCGATCCCACAGGGAATTAACCTACCAATTACAACTTTCACAACCCAAGAACACTTCCGAATCAAGTTCCCAAACTTTGAATATATCTTTGTATGAATTTTGAACCACTACTTTGCAATAATTAAAAGGCTTAAAAGAAAGAATTGATTATTGGGTAAAAATAATATGGAGAAGGACTAAGGTATTGATTTCCCCTATTGATGAAATCCATTATCGTTATGCTCATACAAATTGTTAATATATTCTATCAATCATGAACGCTATGTGTATCGTAACCCTCTCCCGAGAAATCACAATAATTTACTAGTGCACTCTCCCGAGCTACCCTAACTAGCTTTAATTTGAATAGTTCACTTAAGATTGCACCCAAGACTTCGTTATTCCTAACCCCGTCTTTACGCCTAAAGTTATAGATTCCTCAATAACCTAGGTGTGGTGTTGTTCAACAATATACCCAAATATGCACCGCTAATTGGGACGTCTACCAATTAACTACAACAAGAACGAAGTTGAACAAATAGAAATCTAGTTCACAATTTGTAATCACATAAACGATAAGTTCATCACCCAATAGGTTCCATCAAAACCTTAGAAAAGGATTTAGCTACTCATGCTTAAAGAAACAAGAATAATAATTGAAATCATAAATAAATACTTGATGTAAAATAAAAGAATGAGTTGAGAGGATTCTCTCTTACTAAGTATCTTGCAAAAGTAGTGAAAAATACACAACATGCCTCCATTTGGCAAACTAGGAGTTTATATAGAGGTTTTAGGGCTAAAAACTAAGTTTGAGTACAATTAGGATTGCTGCTGCGGTGCCTTCCGTGGTTCGTTAGCGGCCGCAGACGGACCGCGAACAATAAAATTCAGAGAGCCTCCTTTTTCGCGGTTCATCCGCGGTCGCGAATGAACTGCGGATGAACAGTCTGTCTGATTTTTCTCTGATTCTTCAAGCTCTCTTCACTTTTGCTCTTCTCATGGCCTTTTCATCAACATATGACTCTAAAATATCTCTTTTTAGCATCCAATGTATCACATGTACCTATAACACACAAACAAACACTAATCAAAGCATTTTGTCCTCATAAACAACATTAATTCCATAACAAAGTGTGATTATTTAGGGCATAATTATAGTAAAATTCACCTATTATCAATACCCCACACTTAAACCTTGGCTCATCCTCGAGCAACCTTAATCACACTTTAGGCCAATTTTAATAATGTCACCCCCAAAATATGTCACAAAAGCTATTTTTCATGATCAACCTAAGATATGCAAAATCTTTACCTAACCGTAAACTCTCATGCCGGCACATTATTACTTACTCTACTTATTACCAAAAACTTGCAAATTTACCCTTTTCCTCTTGAATTACATACCCTTACAAAATTTATTTAGAGAAGTTCCCACACATCAAGAATTCAAAAACATGGAACTTATAAATATCGGAAAAATGCACTCACTCTCAACAAAGAACATTCATATGCATACAGGCACACCATAGGCTTTCCCCTGGTGTAATACTCCACTAATCGAGTTATTCAATCATAGATTAAGAGGTCTTTAAGGGTTGTAATGTTGGCTATGGGACAGGTAGGATACTTTTGGTTATAGTGGCTAACCTCCCTAAGCACTTTTCTTTTCCTTTTCATAACTTCCCTTTTTTGTTTTCTTCCTTATATCTCCCCTAAACATTCCTTCACCTTTATTTACTTTTAATCCCTACTTTTCTTTTGTTGGTGTAACTGACCTTACTAATTTTCATTGATATAGCTCTTTTTTTCATTGCTTTGCAACACATTTACATTATTTTGGCCAGTTCACTATTTTCTACCATTAATTCTTGATTTTCCCTTTTTCAATTTCCCTTCACCCCACACTTAGACTTTTTCATATTCAATTCAATACAAGTGCTTCTAGGAGGTAAAGTAGAACAATAGAATAATTTGATGAACATTCAAGGGTTATCAAAAAATAGGCTTTAAGCTCAAAGGGGTTAACTAAGATATTATGTACGGGTGAATTCATGTCTATTGGTTATAAGGGGTTACACAAAGAAATGCCTCTATCCTTTCTACAACCAAACAACTTCTATTTCGCTTTGCAAACACACAGGCCAAGTTATAGGCATCATGTACAACATACAATGTAAGTAAAACCTCACACACATAACATGCAACTCATTTGAAATCCGGTTCATCTACAAAGTCCTATCGATGTTCAAGCAAGCATTATTGTGCAGTTTAAGGCATATTGAGATTCTACAGTCAATCTTAGAAGATACATTCTCAAGTTCAATTTAAGCTTTTTGCTAATGTGCATACTCGGGGTTACATTTTACCCTTTTTCCTCTAATCCTAAGAAAAGAAAAATCTACCTAACCCGGTTCAAATAAAAACCCTTGGAAAAGAACCGTGGTCAAAAGAAAAACCATGGGAGAGATGATACACTACCTAGAAAAAGAAAATAAAAGAAAGAAAAATTTCTACGTGGATTACTTCCCTCAAGAGTACTTGTCCTAAATAGTCCGTCATCAGGAAGAGTCCTCTAATCATATTTTTGTATTTTTAAAATTTTCTTATTTTTTTGTGTTTTTATTATTTTATATTAACTTCTACAACTAATATATACATCATATACAAGATAAGTCACCAACCCCACACTTAAAAACATGTCATGTTCTCATGACATCAAGACAGATAAGGCACAAGAGGGGCGAGAAAACTTACCTGAGACTCACTCGGAGTCTGAGACGGTGGATGGGTCGACGTGACATGCTCGTCCAAGAGCTCTGAGCCATGCCATAAACCTGCTGTCTGACCGAGCTTGCCTCATAGACATAGCGTCTAAATGCGTGTGCAAGCCATCAACGGAGGTGCGCAGATCAGGAACCTCCTCCTCCATGGACCTAAGCATAGGTCGTGAGAAGTCGGACCTAGACATACTCGCTCCACGGTGAGCATGCCTAGAAGGTCCGGCTGAATCAGTGGAGTGCCTGGCCCGAGCAACCGGTACAGGGTCGTCCTCCTCATCCAAGTCAATTGGGGTAGTGTCTCGTCCAACCCGGATTTGAGCAGCTCTAAATGGAGCTTTTGGTAGTAGCTCACCATCAGTGGCAGTTACTGGGGTCTGATGGAGGAGACACAGTGTAGTGACAAGAGATGGGTAGTAAAAACCCTTGGCAGTGAGGGATCCCCTCAACACCATCTCATCACTAATTAAGCGGGTGATGTCAACATCCCGTTGTGTTACAAAACACCAAGTTAAAAGTGCCCTATTAAAATTGACACTCGTGGTTTTGCTAGAGGGCAAGATCCGGTTACATATTATAGAAAACCAGCATTTAGCGGTGTGTGTAAAGTAGTTAGAGTGCAGAGTCTTATTTCTAATTCACACAGGGGTGCCGTCTACACATAAGGCCTCTATTACCATGTCCCATGTGACACCTGGCCTATCATGGTAGTAGTCGACATCACTAGTGTGCATTGGCAGTCTAAGTACCTGCCTAATAATAGGAATATGGGCATTGACATTCTTACCTCTGACGAATACCCTCCTGGCCATCGCGTAAGGAGCATTGGCTTAGAATTCCCGGACAAGCATCTTGTTTACATTAGGAGGTGAGTCAAAGAGGAACTCCATTTCACGTCTGTGAATTTCATCATATATTTCAGGCTTCTCCGAGCGGATAGCTATCCGGTCAACTTCAACTTCCTGGAGCCATTTCTTAGCTGCCTTAGTGTGGAATCCATTCTCTGCTTCTTCGCAAGCGAACCTTGACTCATCATAAGTAGGTTGCCTCGAAGAGCTAGCACCATGTCGAGATCTCTTAGGGGCCATGATCCTGCACAAATACGATAACCAAAAATTTGCAAACTGTTAGTCACCGGTGGCTACTCAGACTTCGCCATCCGGGGAATACCACAATTGACCATTTTTTTTGTGTAATCACGTCATAACTCCTATACTTAGTTTCTTATCTAACAATTTTACACATGCCTATTAAAGCACCCCACACTTAATTATTTTGGCACTCTAACATTACCCAATCAACTTAAGCCATCCCCAATAAAATACAACAACAACCAATTCATGAGTTGGGCATTATGTCTCCTAAAACTACATTCATCAATTATTACCAAGGATAATTGCCCAACTTGGCTAACTAACCAACACATATAGTCACAACACTTTTGGGTCTCCAGATCACAAATTTAGCATTATAAACTCAATTGGAGCCCCAATAACCCAATCTTTACCAAACTTTCAATCATATCACAAGGTTCCTTTAGAAAAATTCACGGAACATTCAATGTGCAACAAGAAACCAAGTAATATTCATGAACTACCCTAAACTAACATTATCTAATTAAGTCTACAAAATAAACATTCAAGAACTAAAATAAAAACAAAATAAAAGAAGAAAAGTAGAGAAACTTACTAGTTAGAGCAATGGAGGAGTATGTTGGAAGAGGGAGATTGATTTGGAGAAGAAAGGGGTGAGTGTTTGTAGAGAGAAGGGAGAGAATATGAGTTAGAGAGAGAGATTTGAGAGAGGGGCAACTGTTTTGGGGGATGTGGGAGTGGGGGTTTTATGTTTTAGGGTTTTAAAGAAGGGGGATGAAAAAAAAATAAAAAAAATCTTTTAATTTCACTGACCGCAGAGCTGGCCGCGATTGTTCGGGGTTCGTTCGTGGCCGTGGATGGACCGCGAATAGTCAATATTCAGAAGGGTCATTTTTTCTCGGTTCGTTCGCGGCCTCGAATAGACCGCGAACAGAGAAAATTCAGAGAGATCAATTTTTCGCGGTTCATCTGCGGTCGCGGATGGACCGCGAATAGTGATCCTCTGAAAACAAATTTCTCCGCTGGTCAGCAATTATTTTTTATATTAAACTATATACTAACTACAATGAGAATACTTACAACATGTTCGTGGGTTGCCTCCCACGTAGCGCCTGATTTAACGTCGCGACACGATTCATCTTAGCGCATTTTAAGGCTCGCTAGACCTTTGAGGTTCATCCAACCACAATTCTACCTTGTCCTCGGTGTCATCCAAGCCTACATAAGGTTTCAACCGCTGTCCGTTTACCTTGAATGTGCGTGATCCATCCATAGTTTAAATTTCCACAGCTCCTGACTCAAATGCCTCACTTACTTGGAAGGGTCCGGACCACCTTGATTTCAATTTACCTGGGAACAAACGTAATCTCGAATTGTATAATAGTACTTTGTCCCCGCCTTTGAAGTTCCGATCAATGATATTTTGATCATGAATCCACTTCATTCTCTATTTATATAGTCTAGTACTTTCAAATGCTAGATACCGAAATTCTTCTAATTCATGCAACCCAGTCAGCCTTGATTTACCCGCTTCGTCCAATTTGAGATTCAATTGTTTCAGTGCCCACCATGCTTTGTGCTCTAATTCAACCGGTAGGTGACAAGATTTTCCAAACACCAATTTGTACGGTGACATGCCAATTGGTGTCTTGAATGCAGTTCTATAAGCCCATAGTACGCCATCAAGCTTCCTGGACCAGTCGGTCCTTGTGGCGTTTACTGTTTTAGACAATACACTCTTTATCTCCCTGTTGGAGACCTCAACTTGCCCACTGGTATGCGGGTGATATGGAGTGGCTACATGGTGTTTCACATTATACTTGGCCAATAATTTCTCAAACGCCCGGTTGCAAAAATGTGTGCCCCCGTCACTGATGATAGCCCTTGGAGTCCCGAACCGGGTGAAAATGTTTTTCTTCAAAAACCCCACGACCACCTTAGCATCATTGGTGGATAATGCTACAGCTTCCACCCATTTGGACACGTAGTCAACTGCAACAAGTATGTACTTATTGCCGTATGAGCTAATAAAGGGCCCCATGAAATCTATTCCCTAGACATCGAACACTTCAACTTGCTGGATTGGGTTCATTGGCATTTCATGACGCCGTGAGATGTTCCCGGTGTGTTGACATTCATTGCAACCTTTCACCCACATTGTGCATTTTTAAACACCGTTGGCCAATAGAAATCAGCCTCAAGTATTTTGGCAGCTGTACGTATTCCTCTAAAGTGACCGCCATATGCTGAAGCGTGACATGCCTGCAAAACAGAAGATTGTTCTATCATAGGGACGCATCTCCGGATCATGTTATCTAGACATATTCTAAACAAATAGGGTTCATCCCAATAATAAAGCTGACTTTCACGAAAAAATCTTTTCCTCTGGACCGATGAGAGGTCGTGAGGAACAATACCACTAGCTAGGTAATTAGCATAATCAGCAAACCATGGTGCTTCAAGGAGAGTAGTGGTGAGCAGCAGCTCGTCTAGAAAGGTTTCCAGAATTTTCCCACTCTCTTTGACAATTTTAGCTCCTTTAAGTCGTGACAAATGATCAACGACTTGATTTTCAGTACCTTTTCTATCCCTAATTTCGAGGTCGAACTCTTGGAGAAGCAGTACCCAACGAATCAAGCACGGCTTAGAGTCCTTTTTATAAATTAGATATCTTAAAGCTACATGGTCTGTGTATACAATTACCTTGGATCCTATGAGATAGGATCGGAATTTATCAAATGCGAACACGACCGCAAGCATCTCCTTTTCCGTCACTGTGTAGTTTAGCTGTGCTATGCTCAAAGTTCTACTTGCATAGTATATTGGATGCATCAGCTTGTCTTTCCTTTGGCCCAGCACTGCCCCCACTGCATAGTCACTTGCATCACACATTAGCTCAAAAGGTTGCTCCCAGTCGGGGGCAATGATGATGGGTGATGTGACCAACCTCTTCTTCAGTTCCTCAAAAGCAATCCTGCATTCATCGGAAAAAACAAAAGGGTGATCTTTTTCAAGTAACTTACAGAGAGGGTTTGATATTTTGGAAAAGTCTTTGATGAACCTCCGGTAAAAACCGGCGTGTCCAAGAAAGCTTCTTTATGGCCTTGACGGATATTGGTGGAGGAAGCTTTGCAATGACATCAACTTTAGCACGGTCTACCTCAATGCCTTTGCTTGAAACCGGTGCCCCAATACTATACCTTCTTGTACCATAAAATGGCATTTCTCCCAGTTTAGCACTAAGTTTGTTTCCATGCACCATTTCAGCACTCTTGTCAGATTGGCAAGGCATTCATCAAATGAATTCCCTACCACTGAGAAATCATCCATGAACACCTCCATAATGTCTTCCACCATATCGGTGAAAATAGCCATTATGCACCTTTGGAATGTGACAGGTGCATTGCATAGTCCGAATGGCATCCTCCTGAAGGCAAAAATGCCATATGATCATGTGAAGGAGGTCTTCTCTCTATCTTCGGGGGCTATAGAGATTTGATTGTACCGTGAGTATCCATCCAGAAAGCAAAAGTGGGACCTCCTTGTCAAGCCTGTCAAGCATTTGATCAATGAAGGGAAGTGGGAAGTGATCTTTGCGGGTGGCTATATTCAACTTCCTGTAGTCCATGCATAGTCTCCATCCGGTGACGGTTCTAGTTGAGATCAATTCATTATTCTCGTTTTTCACTACCGTCATGCCTCTTTTCTTTGGCACACATTGGACCGGGCTAACCTAGCTGCTGTCTGAGATTGGGAAGATGATTCCCGTGTCTAGCCACTTTATTACCTCTTTCTTCACCACTTCCTTCATGTTATGGATCAGCCTTCTTTGATGTTCCCTAGAAGGTTTGTGTCCCTCTTCCAGGAGAAATATATGCATGCAATATGCGGGGATGATCCCTTTTATGTCTGCCATGGTCCACCCAACTATAGTCTTGCATTCTTTGAGTACCTGTATAAGCTTTTGGGCCTGCACATCTAACAAACTAGATGAGATAATAACAGGTAAAGTGGAGTTAGGACCTAGAAATTCATACCTGAGATGTGATGGTAGTGGTTTAAGCTCAAGCTTTGGTGGCTCTTCTATGGATGGCTTTGCCAGCGGGGTCTCTCTTTTCTCTAAGTGTAGAGGCTCGAACTCAAGCTCTCTCTGCCAAAATCCCTTGCCTTCTAGAGATAGTACCCATTCTGCTAAACTTTCACCATTTACCTCTTCCATGTTCATCAGGCATGCTTGAAGTGGATTTTCAATGGTCAACTCTGCATCATCTGTCTCCACTATCACATCAACCGCATCAATAAGAGAGCAGTTCGCGAACTCACTAGGGCATCGCATGGATTTTTGCACATTGAAGATGATCTTCTCATCATTCAACCTCATCTTGAGTTCCCCAGTTTCACAATCAATTATAGCTCTCCCGGTGGCTAGGAATGGTCTTCCTAGGATTATGGGAATTTCATCGTCGACCTTGCAATAGGCACCGTTAATTGGGACGTCTACCAATTAACTACAACAAGAACGAAGTTGAACAAATAGAAATCTAGTTCACAATTTGTAATCACATAAACGATAAGTTCATCACCCAATAGGTTCCATCAAAACCTTAGAAAAGGATTTAGCTACTCATGCTTAAAGAAACAAGAATAATAATTGAAACCATAAACAAATACTTGATATAAAATAAAAGAATGAGTTGACAGGATTCTCTCTTACTAAGTATCTTGCAAAAGTAGTGAAAAATACACAACATGCCTCTATTGGGCAAACTAGGAGTTTATATAGAGGTTTTAGGGCTAAAAAACTAAGTTTGAGTACAATTAGGATTGCTGCTGCGGCGCCTTCCGCGGTTCGTTCGCGGTCGCGGACGGACCTCAAACAGTAAACTTCAGAGAGCCTCTTTTTTCGCGGTTCATCCGCGGCCACGAATGAACCACGGATGAATAGTCCGTCTGATTTTTCTCTAATTCTTCAAGCTCTCTTCACTTTAGCTCTTCTCTTGGCCTTTTCATCAACATATGACTCCAAAATAGCTCTTTTTAGCATCCAATGTATCACATGTACCTATAACACACAAACAAACACTAATCAAGGCATTTTGTCCTCATAAACAACATTTCTTCCATAACAAAGTGTGATTATTTAGGGCATAATTATAGTCAAATTCACCTATTATCAGAGCCTCTCTGGAGTCTGAACCCCCACAGTGAGCGCAGGTACCCAAATGGATCGGGCTACGTGTCGTAGCGGTCATGTTCATGCATCTGCATTGAATTTACTTATATCTGTTGTACCGCTTTATCTGTTATTGCTTTTCCTGAGGCTTATACTGTTAATAAAGATAAAATGAGGTACTGTATAGCTTTACAATGTGGTACTATTGGGTTTTCTTACCTTCAATATCATTATACATGCTTATTACCACCAAGTTGGAAGTACTCACTCTACTCCCTGCACCTTGTGTGCAGATCTAGAAACTCCGAACAGGGCTAATTATCCGATTGTTTCAGAGTTTATTTTGGACTGTCGAGGTAGTTGCATGGTGTCCGTAGGAACTGACTTTCCCTTACTTTCTTATGTTTAGACATTTCCACATTTTAGACTTATTATATATACAGTATTGTTGGTATTATGTTACCAGTAGAGGTTCTCTACTCGTGACCCCCAGGTCTTGGGAGGTGTTGTGTTGATATTGGGATATTTTTCATTATATTTGTTAAACAACGTAATTTATCTTGCTATTATTGATTTTGAAACAAAAATGTGAGCTGGTAGCTCGGTGTTGTGTGTAATTAGTCAGGGTGGCCTAGCAATGTACATGGCACTGATAATAGGTGAATTTGACTATATTTATGCCCTAAATAATCACGCTTTATTGTTGTTTTGATATTTTTTATTATGACAAAATGCTTTTATTAGTGTTCTTAGTGTGTTATAGGTACACATGAGCTAATGAAGACTAAAAGAGCAAGTTTTGGAGTCAAAAGATGGTGAAAAGGGCCAAAGTGTGGTACAAGTCAAGAAATTATGTTGAAAATAGCCAGGAAGGTGTGATTCCGAGCTATATAGAGGTTATGGAATAAATTTAAGTGATTTGGAGCTTTGAATTCTGAGTAAAAGCTCGAGGAATTAAGCCGGGATCGTGTTCGGGGGTCAAATTTAATAGTGTAGTTCCTAACGGAACATGGTGAAAAATTGCGATTCATTTGCGACCGCGAATGAACCGCGGAAAAAGAAGCCTGCAGAAGATTTTTGAACTTCAGAGAGCCTGATTTTTGATGGTCCATTCGCGACCGCGAACGGACCGCGAACGACGTCGAAAATTTGAAGGCTAAACTTGTCAAAACTCAAATTTTGTAACCTAAACCCTCTATATAAGCCTAGATTTCGCCCAAGAGAGGCAAGCATTGTATTTTTCCTACTTTTGCAAGATTATTAGTAAGAGAGAACTCTCTCAACTTATTTCTTTATTTTATATTAATTCTTTGATTATGAATTCAACTATTATTCTTGTTTCTTTGATTATGAGTAGCTAATTCTTTATCTAAGGTTTTGATGGAACCTATTGAGGGATGAACTTCTAGGTTATGCGATTACAAATTGTTAGCTAGATTTCTATTTGTTCAACTTCGTTCTTCTTGTAGTTAATTGATAGAGCTCTCAATTAGCTGTGCCTTTTTAGTGTGCATAACTTGTAAAAGAGTGCATATTTAGGTATATTGTTGAACAACGCCACACCTAGATTATTGGAGGAATCTATAATTTTAGGCATAAAGGTGGGATTAGGAATAACGAAACCTTGGGTGCAATCTAAAGTGAACCGTGCAAATAAAATCTAGCTAGGGTAGCTCGGGAGAGTACACTAGTAAATTATTGTAGTTGCTCGGGAGAGAATTACAGCAAAAATAGCATTCATGATTGATAGAATAATATTGACAATTTGTATGAGCGTAAACAGAAGGGATTCCATTAATAGGGGAAATCTATACCTTAGTCTTTCTCTTTATTCTTTACCCAACATTCAATTCTTTCACTTAAGTCTTTAATTCTGGCAAAAGTTAGTTGTTAGAAAACACCACAAAAATATATTCAAAGTTTGGGAAGCTACTGCAGAAGTGTTCTTGGGTTGTGGAAGTTGCAGTTGATAGGTTAATTCCCTGTGGGATCGACTCTGGACTTAATTGACCGGATTATATTGACTACGACCGTTGCTTGGATGTGAATCAATTTTGGCGCCGTTGCCGGGGAATTAACGGAATTATCAATTGCCATTGACAGAACTACAAATTTCTTGTGTAGTCAAGTTCTTTCTACACACTCTACATAGAAATTTTTTACGGTTGTTGAATTGGGTACTCAGATGCATGCATAGAAAATCTGCAAGGACTGGAGAACTAATTGAAGGACTCTCATACCCAGAGCAAACTTTCCGGGCACGTAACAGGGCAATCAAACAAATTCAGCAATCTCAGCAACCAATTAAAATACATTTCGACATGGGAGACGTGAACGACCCAATCCAGCAAGCTGGGTTGAATGCACAACAGGCGTAGAAGGAGCGGGAAGGTGCATTATTTGACTTGGCACAACCAACAGTGGATAATTTGGCAACTGCCATTATTGTGCCAGCGATTCAAGCTGAGTCTTTCCAGATTACTAACAACATTCTACACTTGTTGCAAAACAATGGATTATTCTATGGGACTCAGGTTGAAGATCCACAACAACGCCTGAGGAACTTTCTCTCAATATGCAAGACACAAAGGCAACCAAACGTGACACTGGAAGCCATCAGATTATTACTATTTCCGTTCTCAGTTACAGGGGCTGCGCATGTATGGCTAAACTCACTCCCCACAAACTCTATTGCAACATGGGATGAGTTAGTCGAGCAATTACACAACAAGTTTTATCCACCTAACAAGACAGCTCAGCAAATTGATGAGATTGTGAGCTTCAAGCAGAAACCAATGGAGACATTACATGAAACTTGGGGCAGATTCAAGGGTATGCTTGTTATGTGTCCTCACCATGGGATTCCTGAGCACATGTTGGGTCAAAGGTTCTACATGGGGCTTTCAGATAGTATGAAGAATATTGTAGATGCTTCAGCATGTGGGGCTTTTCTGAGCAAGACTTGGAGAGAAGGCCAAAATTTGCTTGACAAGATGGCTCAAAACTCCGGGTGGATGACCAGGAATGCTCCTATTACTCCAGTGGTACACTCTATACCTCTGAATCCTTCCAACACTATGGAGGAGAACATGGCAACTTTACTGACACAAATGAGCATCTTTACGAAGAAGGTGGAAGAATCTGGGGTCAAACAACAGGTTCACATTGTAGACACTACCAATGGTGGTTTATGCACATCTTGCATGAGGCATCCCATAGGTAATCCATGGGCTACAGACCAAGAACATCATCGCCAACATGAAGACATGAACTATGTGGCTAATTTTGGAGTGTAGCGACAGGGTAACTAGAGTTGGGGTTAGCAGGCTCCACAGCAGTACAGGCCTCCTCAGCCACAGTATAATGCAGCAGGTATGAGGTCACCAAATAACATGGCTCCATATCATACACCTCAGAATTTTAACAATCAGCAGTAGGGGTATCATCCACCTCTACCACAGCATGGGGGTAGACATGACTATGGGTTCGCAAGGTTGGAGGCTATGATGTAGCAGGTAATTAGGTCACATGCCAAAACCAATGAGAGGATAGATGCACATGATGCAACTATCAAGAATATTGAAGTACAGGTGGGCCAGATTGCTATGTCACTTAACAATCATCCTTAAGGGACATTGCCTGCAGATACACAAACAAACCCAAAGGATCAAATCCCAAAGCAGCTGATGGCAGTTAATTTGAGAAGTGGAAGAGATCTTGATGCTGAGCAATAAAAAGAGAGAAGCAATTTGTAGGCTGAGACACTCACTCCAGTACCCATTGAACTGGAGGAGTCCACCAAGTTGACAGAAGTTACAGTCCAGCCAGTAGCTGAAAATAATGATGTGCAGCAGGGAACAGAGAAAGTAGCAGATCGGTAGAGCAGCCAGTTGAGGAGCAGGTGATAGAGAAAGAGAAGTCCCAAGTGATTGGGAAGAAGAGGCCTCGAGCATCATTCCCCCAAAGGTTGGCCAAACACCAGAAAGAGGAGCAATACAAAAGGTTCTTCGATATGCTCAAGCAAATCCATGTAAACATTCCTTTAATTAAAGCTTTGAAAGAAATTACTGGGTTTGCTAAGATTATGAAAGACTTGATGTCGCAGAAATTTGATTTCCAAGACTTGGCCATAGTGACTCTTACTCAGACTTGTAGTGCGGTGGTTTCTAGACCCATTGCTGAGAAGTTATCTGACCCAGGTAGCTTCACCATTCCATGCACTATAGGAAACTTTGCCTTTGCTAAGGCATTGTGTGATTTGTGGGCAAGCAAGCATAAATCTTATGCCCTTGGTGATTTATAAGAGGCTGGGCATCGGGTGAGCCAGGCCTACTTCTATATTATTGTAGCTTGCTGACAGGATGGTTAAGCATCCATTTGGTATCTTAGATAACGTGCTCATCCATGTGGGGAAGTTTGTGTTTCCCGCCGATTTTTGTGATCCTTGACTGCAAGATGGACGAGGAAATTTCTATAATCTTAGGAAGACCATTCCTAGCCACGGGGAGAGCATTAATTGATTGTGAGACTGGGGAGCTCAAGATGAGGCTAAATGATGAGGAGATCATAATCAATGTACAAAAATCTATGAGGCGCCCCAGTGAGTTGGCGAATTGCTCTCTCATTGATATGATGGATGTGATAGTGGAGACCGATGATATAGAATTGACTACTGAAGATCCACTTCAGGCATGCCTGATGAACTTAAAAGAGGCAAATGGTGAAAGCCTGGCAGAGAGGGTGCTATCTCTGGAATGTACGGGGTTTTGGGATAGAGAGTTGGAATTTGAACCTCTACATTTAGAGAAGAGAGAGACCCCTCCAGCAAAACCATCCATTGAAGAGCCACCAAAGCCGGAGCTTAAGCCACTACCAGCCCATTTCAGGTATGAATCTCTAGGCCCTAACTCCACTTTACCTATTATTACTTCATCTGGTTTGCTAGATGTGCAGGCTCAAAAGCTATTACAGATACTCAAGGAATGTAAAACTGCCATTGGTTGGACCATGGAAGACATAAAGGGCATCAACCTTGCATACTGCATGCACAAGATTCTCCTGGAAGAGGGACACAAACCCTCCAGGAAAGGCGAAAGAAGGCTGAACCCGAATATGAAGGATATAGTGAACAAGAAAGTGATAAAGTTGCTAGACACGTGGTAGGTCCCAGGTTAGTATTCTCACCCTTCTGTGTTGTACATTGATTATTATGCCATGAGGACATGGCATGATATTAAGTGTGGGGTGGGAAACTTATCTTGTATATATTGTATATAGTCGATGTAGCTGTAAATTATATTATCTGGTTTGGCCCGATGATGGACACTTGGCGATGGGGTTTCTTAAGGGTCTAAGTCGGAATAAAAACACAAAACAAAAATCAAAAATTTGAAAAAATCCAAAAATATGAGTAGAGGTCTCTTCCTGATGACGGACTACTTGGACAAGTACTCTTGAGGGAAGTAGTCCATGTAGGAATGTTTCTTTCTCTTCTTTTCTTTTTCTAGGTAGTGTATCACCTCCGCCTTGGTTTTTCTTTTGACCACGGTTCTTTTCCAAGGGTTTTTATTGAACCGGGTTAGGTAGATTTTTCTTTTTAGGATTAGAGGACAAAGGTTGACATGTAACCCCATGTATGCACATCAGCAACACTTAATTGAACTTGAGAATGTATTATCTAAGCTTAACTGTAGATTCTAGGATATGCCTTAAAATTGCACAATACAACTTTCTTGAACATTGATAGGACTTTGTAGATGAACCTGATTCTAAATGAGTTGCATGCTATGTGTGTGTGAGATTTTACTTACATTATATGTTTTACATGATACCTAGAACTTGCCATGTATGTTTGCAAAGCAAAATAGAAGTTGTTTGGCTGTAGAGATCATATAGGCATTTCTTTGTGTAACCCCATAAAATCGATAAGACATGAATTCACCTGTACATAATATCCTAGTTAACCCCGTTGAGCTTAAAGCCTATTATTTGATAACCCTTGAATGTTCATGAAAAATCAAAATCTTATATTGGTCTACTTTACCTCCTAGAAGCACTTGTGTTGTAATGAATATGCAAAAGTATAAGTGTGGGGTGAAGGGAAGTTGAAAAAAAAGGGAAAATCAAGAATGAATGGTAGAAAATGGTGAACTGGCAAAATAATGTAATTGCGTTGCAAAGCAATGATAAAAAAAATCAAGGTATATATGTAAAATAGAAAGGCCAATTACACCTACAAAAGAACATTGGGGATTATAAGCAACTAAAGGTGAAGGAATGTTTAGGGGAGACATAAGGAAGAAAACAAGAAAAGGAAAGTTGTGAAAAAGAAAGAAAAGTGCTTAGGGAGGTTAGCCACTATAACCAAAAGTATCCTACCCATCCCGTAGCCAACATTACAACCCTTAAAGACCTCTTGATCTATGATTGAATAACTCAATTAGTGAAGTATTACACTAGGGGTAAGCCTACGGTGTGTCTGTATGCATATGAATGTTCTTTGTTGAGAGTGAGTGAATCTTTCCTATTTCAATAAGTTCCATGTTCTAAATTGTTTATGTGTGGGAACTTCTCTAAATAAATTGTGTGAGGGCATGTAACTCAAGAAGGAAAAGGTAAATTTGCAAGTCTATGATAATAACTAGTAAGAAATAATGAGCTGGCATGTGAGTTTATGGTTAGGTAAGGATTGTGCATGTCTTAGGTTAATCATGAAAGATAGCTTTTGTGACATATTTTGGGGGACGCATTAATAAAATTGGCCTAAAGTGTGATTAAGGTTGCTCGAGGACGAGCAAAGGTTTAAGTGTAGGGTATTGAGAATAGGTGAATTTGACTATATTTATGCCCTAAATAATCACGCTTTATTGATGTTTTGAAATTGTTTATGATGAAAAAATGCTTTTATTAGTGTTATTAGTGTTTTATAGGTACACGTGAGCTAATGAAGACTAAAAGAGCATGTTTTGGAGTAAAAAGATGGTGAAAAAGGCCAAAGTGTGGT
This sequence comes from Nicotiana noctiflora, assembly GCA_032618575.1. NCBI lineage: Eukaryota > Viridiplantae > Streptophyta > Magnoliopsida > Solanales > Solanaceae > Nicotiana > Nicotiana noctiflora. The sequence continues at coordinate 164,281 of JASVEL010004040.1, read as the reverse complement.
ACAAGTCAAGAAATTATGTTGAAAATAGCCGGAAAGGTGTGATTCCAAGCTATATAGATGTTATAGAATAAATTTAAGTGATTTGGAGCTTTTATGTCTGAGTAAAAGCTCAAGGAATTAAGCCGGGATCGTGTTCGGGGGTCAAATTTGGTAGTGTAGTACAAGCGAAGAATCGATGAGGCATATTGGTCACTGTCTAGTAAATTGGACATAACATTTCGCTCGCAACTCCATTTTGGCTCCATAATATATGGTTGAAAAGCTAACGCAAACGTCTACAAAATTCACGTTTTAAGTGTTTCCAAATTCCAAACGAAATAGGGTGAGAAATCGCGGTTCATTCGCGACCGCGAATGAACCACGAAAAAAGAAGCCTGCAGAAGATTTTTGAACTTCAGAGAGCCTGATTTTTCGCGGTCCATTCGCGACCGCGAACGGACCGCGAACGACGCCGAAATTTTGAAGGCTAAACTTGTCAAAACTCAAATTTTGTAACCTAAACCCTCTATATACGCCTAGATTTCGCCCAAGAGAGGCAAGCATTGTATTTTTACCTACTTTTGCAAGATTATTAGTAAGAGAGAACTCTCTCAACTTATTTCTTTTTTTATTAATTATTTGATTATGAATTCAATTATTATTCTTGTTTCTTTGATTATGAGTAAGTAATTCTTTATCTAAGATTTTGATGGAACCTTTTGAGGGATGAACTTCTAGGTTATGCGATTACAAATTGTTAGCTAGATTTCTATTTGTTCAACTTCGTTCTTGTTGTAGTTAATTGATAGAGCTCTCAATTAGTTGTGCCTATTTAGTGTGGATAACTTATAAAAGAGCGCATATTTAGGTATATTGTTGAACAACGCCACATCTAGATTATTAGAGGAATCTATAATTTAAGGCGTAAAGGTGGGATTAGGAATAACGAAACCTTGGGTGCAATCTAAAGTGAACCGTGCAAATAAAAGCTAGCTAGGGTAGCCCGGAGAGTACACTAGTAAATTAGTGTAGTTGCTCGGGAGAGAATTATGGTAAAAATAGCGTTGATGATTGATAGAATAATATTGACAATTTGTATGAGCGTAAACAGAAGGGTTTCCATTAATAGGGAAAATCAATACCTTATTCTTTCTCTTTATTCTTTACCCAACATTCAATTCTTTCATTCAAGTCTTTAATTATTGCAAAAGTTAGTTGTTAGAAAACACCACAAAAATATATTCAATGTTTGGGAAGCTGCTGCAGAAGTGTTCTTGGGTTGTGGAAGTTGCAGTTGATAGGTTAATTCCCTGTGGGATCGACTCTGGACTTAATTGACCGGATTATATTGACTACGACCGTTTCTTGGACGTGAATCAGGCGCCATCACGATCGGGTTTTAGGGTTGTGACTAGCTGGTATCAGAGCCTAGGTTACTAGGCCTCATGAGTTTTGAGCCGGTTAGTAGTATATCGCGGATCGGTACGGAGACGTCTGTATTTATCCTCGGGAGGCTGCAGACCTTTTAGGAAACACTTCACATTCTTGAACTCTTGTCATGCAATTTTGTTGTTCCTAGAACTGAACTTCTCTATTCTATTCTGTCGTAGATGGCGAGGACTCCTGCTACCGGACGAGGTGGACGACCACTATTGCCAACAGCTAGAGGTCGTGGTCACGGCCGTGTGATGGTCGTGGTAGAGCAGCAGGGGAAGTACCAGTAGACCCACCTATTGCCCCTATTCAGGATCAGCCTCTAGTGGTTAAGGCTCCAGCAGCATCCGCTAAGGCACCGGAAGTGCCTATTATTTTTCTTGGCCTTCAGGAGGCATTGGCCCAAATATTATCTGTTTGCACTGGGCTGGCTCAGGCAGTTTCAGCTACTACTGCCACAGCGACATCTCAGACCGCGGGTGGTCATCCGACCCCCACAGCTCGCACACCAGAGCAGGTTGTGCCGGGACTTCAGACACTAGAGGCAGCCCCAGCTGAGGTCGTGCTACCGGCTATTCTAGTTGTGCGAGTTGTGCCAGCCCCAGGGTATGTTGTTCCGGTGATACCTGATGACGAGCAACGTCAGTTAGAGAGGTTTGGCAGATTTCAACCGCCTACATTCAGTGGTACTAAGGGCGAGGATGTCCAGGGATTCTTGGATAAGTGTCAGATGATGCTTCGTACAACAGGGATTCTTGAGTCTAGTGGTGTATCATTTACTAAATTCATGTTTTCGGGGCCATCATTCATATGGTGGGAGGAGATTGAGAGGCATAGGCCTGCAGGAGCAGCACCCCTTACCTGGCAGCAATTTTCCACTCTCTTTTTAGAGAAGTATGTGCCGCAATCCAGCAGAGAGGGGTTGTACCGCCAGTTTGAGTGGCTTGTTTAGGGTCATATGGCAGTGACTTAGTACGAGTTGAGGTATACTCAGTTGGCCAGGCATGCCACATGGATGATCCCGACAGATCGGGAGAGGATCAGGAGGTTCATAGATGGCCTCAACTATTCTATTCGTATCTTGATGACCGGGTAGAGAGTAGTGGCTACATCCTTCAAGGAGGTTGTGGATATGGCATGCCAGATTGAGGCGGATCGTCGCCGAGAGTAAGAGGAGAGGGAGGCCAAGAGGCTTCGAGGTTCGGGCAGCTATAGAGGTGCTCCATCTAGGGGCCAGTTTCATTAGGCTAGAGGTCGTTCATCTAGACCGCTTCAGTCAGGTCTCCCAGAGCACAGTGGAGGTTCTTCTGGCCATGGCCGTCAGGTTTATCAGCAGGGCCAGTCTTCACTCAGTGCCCTCCCAGCTCAGAGTTCAGCACCTTCTTCTTAAGTCCAGATTTCATCTGCAGCGAGGGGCTCCCTTCAGTCTCCTTCTCCATCGCCAGGCAGTTGTTTTGAGTGTGGTGAGTTTGGCCGCATTAGGAGGCAGTGTCCTCGACTTCATATGGGTAGGTCTCAGTAGAGGGATCAACCCTCCTCTTCAGCTCCATCTACTTCAGCACCATCCCAGTCTAGTAGGGGTGGGGGTCAGTTTTCTAGAGGTCGCCCCAGGAGTGAGGAGCGATCGAGTGATGGTCAGGCACATTTCTATGCATTTTTGGATACGAGAGATATTGTTGCTTTAGATGTAGTGATCATTGGTATTAATTTAGTTTGCCACAGAGATGCTTCTATTTTGTTTGATCCCGAGTCTACATATTCGTATGTGTCTTCTTATGTTGCTCATCATCTGGGTACTGATAGTAGATCGGGCTGCGTGCTGCAACATATGTCACTAATATGCCACTTGGGCTGTAGCAGCCCCTCTGGAGTCTGAAACCCTACAGTGAGCGCGGGTACTTAAATGGATCGGGCTACGCACCATAGCGGTCATGTTCATGCATCTCTATTTCATTTACTTATATCTGCTTTACCGCTTTATCTGTTATTGCTTTTCCTAAGGCTTATACTATTAATAAATGATAAAATGAGGTATTGTACAGCTTTACTGTGTGGCTCAATTGGGTGTTCTTACCTTTAATATCATTATACATGCTTATTACCACTGAGTTGGAAGTACTCACTCCACTCCCTGCACCTTGTGTGCAGATCTAAGTACTTCCCAGTAGGGTTGATTCTCCGGCCATTTCAAAGTTTATTTCGGACTGTCGAGGTAATTGGATGGCGTCTGTAGGACCTGGCTTTCGCATACTTTCTTATGTTTAGACATTTCCGTATTTCAGACTTATTCTATATACACTATTGTTGGTATTATGTTACTCAGTAGAGGCTCTCGACTCGTGACCCCCATGTCTTGGGCGGTGTTGTGTTGATATTGGGATATTTTTTATTATCTTGGTTAACTACATAATTTATCTTGTTATTTTTTATTTTGAAACAAAAATGTGTGCTGGTAGCTCGGTGTGTGTGTGTGTAATTGTTCTGGCTGGCCTAGCAATGGGCTGGGCGTCATCACGATCGGGTTTTGGGGTCGTGACATACAATGAAACATGAAGAAGCCTAAAATAGGGGTAACGAAGCAGTAATACATAAGACGACGGGTCGGGTTATCACACTAATTAAAGTTAATATTATCAGGAAAGTTAATTAACTCTCATAAGGATAGGAGAAGTGTCGCACGTTAAAAAGAAGTGGCAACGTGGGAATAGAAGGTTATCAGTAGTTCTCCCCATCTCCTCTCCTCTATATATTTCTCTTCAGTACATAGATTCTCCCTTGGGAAGAAAAAGTAAGAACACAGTAACCTTTAGGCATCTAGTTTGTGAACCAAAATTCTGTTTCCTGGATATTCAGAATACAGTTTGCAACAATTCTTTTAGTGGTGAGTTCAACAGTTTCTGTTGCGTCAATAAGGTACACAAGTCGTTGTTCTCGCCCCTCATTTTTATCATACATTAGAATTAGAGCAATGGTTGAATGATCCGATTATTCATGTTTTTTTTATCAATCCACTAGGCAGAGCCTAGGGCTAGTTTTTATATATCTAATAAAATAAAGGAAATACAATAATAATGTCGATATGTCTAATGCAATGAAAAAAATAGAACTTGCCTAATACATAATACCTATGATCATAATTAAGCAATGTGCTCAACAATGATATCACATAATGACTATAAAACCTTGATATAAATAAAACTAGCCATATTGTCATCAACATAATTAATCCAGCAACCCAATTCGCACACAATGGCCCAAATACACCTTGTTTTCTCTGATCCAGCAGCCCAAAACGCACAACATACCAGCTAGGCCCAATCGAGAAGCCCAAGTGTGTTACATGTATCCATTGTAGTGCTACCCAGTCCGCATAAGGCCAAATTCTATCCGGGACCACGATAGGAAGGCCAAAATTCTCCCTTATGTGTTTTGCATACATAGTCCAGACGACCTCTTCAATATCTCCCTTCTCAGGCCCAAAATCTTTCCTCCAGCCCAGATGCGCTCCGATTTTACTCCCATAGCTATCACCTAGTCTCTTTTCAATATTAAACCCATAGCCACCTTTTTGCCTTATAGCCCCTTCATTTAATTTCTCCAGTTTGCACGTGTAACCACTCTTAGCCCCCAGATATTTAATTAGTTTAAAAATAAGCTACTTATACACCCAAGTTGTACGACAGCTGTCTATCACTATACACAGTTCTAGATACTTCCCTAATTGACTAACACATCTAGGCCGGCCATTTATTTTCATTTTACACTTCCCAAGCCATCTCTTCTTCTCCCTCATCTTAGAGACTTCACCCATGTTCACCTCTTCATCTCCATGGTCGCCTGTTCATCTATCCTCAAAATCATTTGTTGGCTTCCAATATGCCACCATCGGAGCTTTTCCATCACTAATATGGCCACCCAAATCTGTCTATTCATCCAGGTAAAGCTCTGTATATTCCTCTTCTCTTTTGGTTGTTTATGACTTCTTCTCTTTTGCTTTCTTCATCTATTCTTATCTATTCTTTTGTTTTATTTTTCTCCCTTTTCTCCTCGTCTTTGTCTCATGACTTTCTTCACTTTTTGCACGAGTCCATCAAACTCTTCACCTGAAGACCTGTCGCTTGAGCTCCTCCACCATTGAAGCTCCATCTCTCCGATAACCATTTCCCAGGTAATCATTTCCTCACTTCTCCTTCCTTTCTTATTCTTTTTTCTTTCTCTCCATTTATTTTCCTTCTTGTTTTTGTTTTGTAAGTCACTGCTATCTCCTTGTGTACCATACTGGGAAGAATCTAAGAGCCTGAAGATAAAGCTTTTGGACCATCAAAATGGATTCTGGTAAGTTCTTTTCTCTCAGTATTAGCCTCTTCATTATCTCTTTTTTGTTGCATTTGTAGATCTGATACTCACTCCCCCTTTTCCTCTTCTTTTTTCCCATAAATCTTGTGGATGCACTGGTGTGAGCACTTGCCTCGTTGATCAAGGCTTTGTCCTTATGCCGGAGTGTGTGTGCTGCTCCAAGGAAAATCCTATGAAGATGCACCCCTGCTGCCATTTCGTAAAGGTCCTGTCTTGTACAATCTTTGTATTTCCTTTTTTCCTTAGTTTCTTCTCGCATGTCTACCTTGTATGTATTTCTGCTTCCCTGTAAACTATATGAACATATATCTGCCTAGTGAATTTCTACCTCATACCTCATCCAACAATTCCCTTTTAGAAATGAAGGAGGATTTGTTGTCCGCACTCTCATGAACTTTCGAGTTCTGATGTGTGTGTACTTGGAGGTCATTGTCTTTATAAGGCAAGATTATGACCTTCCTTGTACCAAAATTGTACTCAATGGTTAATTTCTCTCCAGTGGATTGAGTACTAAGTACTAATACCACAACCTGGAGCATCATTAACCAAAAGAGTACATGCAAGCTTGATTGCTTTTCTGAATGTTGTTCCTTTTTCCTCCTCTATGTTTAGTGATCATGTGCTTTATCCAGTTGAAGTTCCTGTCACCACTACCTTTGTATTATATGTGGGTCCACAGTATATATGGACCCTGGAGGTGTCTAAACCTGGTTCTGATATGACCTCTTTGAGTGGAAGTGCTTGCTTCTCCTTTCTTGTGTGCAATGGTTAATTTGGAGAACTTGAGCCTGTTTGTTACTAGGCTACTTGCTCTGCCTAAGTTCCACTAGGTGGGTTGAGTAAATAAAAGTACTAATACCACCACCCCAGTTTTGCTTAGATCATAGCTTATATCTAGCTTAGAAAAACCTACAAAAAAGAAAACCATGTTAGTAAAACTAGGCTCCTTTTGTTCTCTTTGTGTGAATTTGATTTCTTCTCCCCTGGAGTTTGTGCCTATGCTATTCCTTAGATGCAACTTTAATACATTGGATTGAATGCATAGCGTTGATACCACCAATAGAATTATCATTGCATCATAGAACAATAACAAACACCAATATCCTGCAGCACAACTGCAATTATTTTTTGGAAACCTCCTTATGCTCTCCTCCTAGAGGATTTGAGAATGCTGGGTAGTAGAAAGGTCCTTTGTCTATTCTATATTCCTCCTGTCCTTTTCCCTAAGGAATTGGACATTTTTCTGATGACCTTCTATTGTGTATATGTGGGTCAGCATTCCTTTGCCATATTTTGATAATATGCTATAGCTTCTATCTCCTATTTCCTCCTTCCTTTCACTGAGATGGATAGAAAATCCCAATATAAATAGGAAAAGGATATAATTTGAGACTATAGCATAGTAGTCAGGCCCAATTCTCTTAGACATTTTGGGCCCTATTAACACCTGTGGGACTCCTATGATTGAATCCTTCTTCAGTTGTGGGAGCTGCTCATTGGATTGAGTACACTGTACTAATACCACCACTTGAGTTTTTCCCACAACATGAATAAGAAATTCATTTTAGTACCTGCAAAACAAGAAACTCTGATAGTGAAAAAGGCTGTCACTTTGCTCTTCTCTTTCCAGATTTGAGCAAAGTGTGTCTGATTATGGCCAGAATTCTCTGTCATTGATATCTCCCCTTTCCTCTTCTTCACTTTGAGACTGAGATTCTCAAGTAAGGGCATTGTGATTTGTCTGAGTTGAGGAGTTTTCTTCTCTGAACATCTAACTATTCAAAGCTATAGCATTCCATAGGCTCAACATCTAATGCATAATTAGCAAGGTGACTAGCCAATGTATTGCCTTCTCTAAGAGTATGAGCCACTTTAACATTGACTGTATTTATTAGCTCCTTTATGTCCTCCACCAGGGTACCTATACTCCAAGGTGGTTTCCATTCTCCTGTTACTACCTTCTTTAAGGCCATGGAGTCTGTATGTAGGTCTTTGAGAAAGTAGCTATGTTGCACACAAAACTTTAATGCTTCATAGATGGCTGTGGGCTCTGCTGCAGTATTAGTACCCTCTTGAATCTCCTTTCCACACGCATATATAACATCTCCCTCTTCATTTTTAAGAATAAAGCCAATAGAGCTCCTACCAGGGTTACCTTTAGAGGCTCCATCAGTGTTTACTTTCACCCACCCTTGTTATGGAAAATCCCATAGGACCTTTGTGTATTTAAGGGTGGGTGTGACATCATTCCTATCATGTCTGGCCATCTGTGAGGAATCTGCTGAATACGTGGATTCCTTACTTTAATGAGAAATTGCAATGTAGTAGATATCTGATATACCACTCTGTTGATAGTGACTACCTCCCCATATTTGTATCCATTTCTTCTCTTCCATAGCTCTCATATGATTACAGCTGGCATTGCTTGCATAATAGGCTCAATTCTTGATACTACATCTGCAGTCCAGCATCTAGTTATAGCTTGATGAAATGTAATTCCTTCTATGTTGATTCCTGCATGTCCTAGAAAATACCTTCACACCTTGTCTGCTGTATAAGAAGTGAAAAATAGGTGTTGTGTTGTCTCTTCTTGTGGTTGTGAACAACACCAGCACTTGGATACCATGTGGTAACCCAATCTTCTAAAGAAATCATCCAATGGAAGTTTATTCCTCCAGACTTCCACATAAAAAATGATATTTTGAATGGCAGTCCCTTAACCCAAATCATCTTGTATGAATTTATAGAATTAGATCTCCTTCTCAAGTAGTCACATGCAGTCCTTACAGAGAAATGACCTCTAGGTTCTAGCATCCACTAAGGTGTGTCTTTAATCCCATCCAGAATTGGTGGCTTAATGTTCATCAGCATGTGATCTACAAATTATTCAGGTAGTAGCTCAAGTAGCTTCTCAGCATTCCAATTGCCCCTTTCCATTACCCCATGCACATTATGAACTGATTCATCTATTCCAAATTTTTAAGGCATTAGGAAGTATAAGGCCCCCAATCCTGTCCAATTATCAAACCAAAAAAGGGATGATCTCATTCTAGGGCACCATATGATCTGATGATCTACTAACTCTCTCCATTCCAGCATCTTCCTCCAAATGTGTGACCCTCTCTTCCAAGGCACAATCACTGTATTTAGTTTTTTGCAGTACTTATTGCTCATAAAAGTGCTTCAAAGGCTTGATTTTGTTCTGTAATTCCACCACAGCTTGCAAAATAGAGCTGTAGCCACATTATGTAGTGATCGAAACCCAATCCCCCCTTCTTCTTGTGGCATACATAGTGTAGACCATGATGCCCAGTGTCTATTATTCCCTATAACTGAGCTGCTCCATAAGAACTGGGCATAATTTTTATGTAATCTATTGATCACATACTTTGGTGGGTTAACTGCAGATAGGATGTGAATTGGCATACTCTGTAGGACATGTGCAATAAGAACAACCCTGCCCCCTATTGACATCATCTTGCCCTTCCAGGATTGAAGCCTGTCTAACACTTTTTTAATCATGGGTTGGTAGTAATCCATCTTCCGTTTTGAGTAGAATATAGGGCACCCTAGGTAGATAATAGGAAAATCTTGCCTTTGGAAACCTGTAATTCTCTCAACCTTCTCTGCCACTGCAGTGTCTGAAAGGTGATGCATGTACACTACAGATTTTGCCTTGTTTACCAACTGACCAGATGCATTTTCATATGCTGTTAAAACTTCCATAATAAGTTTCAATGATTTCTCATCAGAGGAGGAGAAAATTATTGTGTCATCTGCATATGCAAGATGATTTATTTTAGGACTCCACTTAGGCATTCCATATCAATAAAATTGTGGATTCAAATGTAGTGAGTTAAGTCCTCTTGATAATGCCTCAGCGGCTAGGATGAACAATGTAGGAGATAGTGGATCCCCTTATTTTAACCCTCTTGTAGATTCGAAGAATCCATGAGCTTGACCATTGATTAATACAGAATACCAGTTGTTAGACACTATGCTAAACACCACGCCTATGAATATTTCTGAAAATCGCATCTTTCTTAACACCTTAGTCAAGAAAAGCCATGATAGTCTGTCATAAGCCTTTGTCATTTCTAGCTTCATGATCACATTTGGCCCAGCTTTTGTTCTTGGTCTCATGTCTGTCACTATTTCTTAAGTTAGCAGAACATTTTCAACAATACTCCTACCTTTGACCAAACCAAATTGCTCCTTAGAAATTAAGTTTGGCAACAACCCCACTAGTCTTTCATGGATTACTCTAGAAATGAACTTATTAGAGAAATTGCTCAAACTAATTGGCCTCAAATCTGAAAAGGTACATACCTCAATTTTCTTAGGTAGCAAAACCAGGTTTGTATGTGTAACACACTTAGGCAGGTCATGACCATTAAAGAATGTTCTTACCATTTCTAACACATCCCCACCTATTATATCCCAACAGGATTGGTAGAATTTACCTGTGAAACCATCTGGTCCACCTACACTATCTCCATTAAGGCCAAACACTGCTAATTTAACCTCTTCTAATGTAGGATGCTTTGTTAGATTTGAATTCTGTTCCATATCTTGTATTGTTGGCACATGATCAATAATGTCAAATGAAGTAGGGATTGATCTTTTAGTGAATTGGTCTTCAAAAAACCCAATTTGTTCCTTTGATATATCTTCATCCTCTTCTATCCACACACCCTGACTATTCTGAATTCTTGTAAGCTGCAGTTTCTTCATTTTTCACCTATCTTGTGCATGAAAAAATCTTTCATTTCTGTCATCATCCTTGAACCAAGTCATTCCTGCTTTCTGTTTCCAAAATTTCTCCTCCAATGCTAGAACATTAATAAGATCAGCCTGCACTTTTTGTAATATTTGCCTATTCAGCCTTGTAGGATTTGCCTGAAATTCAGCTACATGAACAATGACAACTTTTTGCAATCTAGCAATCTTCTAAAATATGTCTCCAAAAGTATTTTTACTTCATTCTGTTAGTATCCTCCTAAGCTTCTTTAGTTTGTGGTTGAAAACCACATATGGACTAGCACTGAAATCAGCTGTCCAGTTTTGTCTCAGCACCTCTTTGAAGGAGTCATGGTCCACCCAGAAATTCAGAAACTTAAAAGGTTTCTTCACAATAGGAGCCTCCAAATCACACTTTAGTTGAAGAGGACTATGATCAGAACCTATTTTGGGGAGATGTTGAACCTCAATGCCTGGAAATGCCTGTTGAAACTCATTATTTGCTAGGCACCTGTCCAACCTCTTGAAGATGCAATCTTCTTCTACTCTTCTATTCCACCATTTATATATGCTTCCCTTAAATCCCAAATCCATCAAGTTGCAAGTAGTAATGCAATGCCTGAAGTCATCTATTTCATTTAAAGAAACATATAGACCTCCAAATTTTTCTTCCTCATCCCAATTGACATTGAATTCACCTCCAACTAACCATGGGACTGTCATATCTTGTGCCAAGTTATATAATGAATCCCAGAGTTCAATTCTTTCTAGAACATCACATTTAGCATACACCAAAGTCAGCATAAATTCAAAGTGTGTTTCTGTATGAAATAACTTCAAGGTTAATTGTCGTACCAAGTTATATACTACAATGACCTCATAAACTTCATCTATGAATGCCCAAATCTTATTTGAAACACTAGCAATTGCCCGAGAAAAACCAATTCTATTTCTGTACCTTTCCAAAGTTCTATCCTGTTGCATGGGTTCCATGAGTCCAATGAACTCATAATGATTATTTCTATGCATTTTGATGAGCAATTCAAATGCCTAATGTGTGTTAACTGATCTTATGTTCCAAATGAAGGAATCCATTACTGTTTGGATTGGGAGAGTGATAAATTCCTCCTTGTTTGAACTCCACCTATAGGAATAGAGGAGTTCTCCTTTTGCTGCTTCTTCTTTTCTTTTGGAAGAGATTTCACTTTATCCATCTGCCTAGGTGAAATGTCTGCTTGTCTGGCTATATTCTTGAAATTTTGAGCTGTGGATTCTTCATCCATGTCATGTCCTTTTCTATCTGCCTCTTCCTCTCCTTCTTCATTCTGATCCATATAAGCATTTAGGTTTACTTGTTGAGCAGGAGTATGTGACACTGTGTCCCCTCTCTTCAACAATTTCACTTAATGTTGCTTCTTAGGTACTGTGATTAACTCTGCATTTTTGACATTCTTCTCCTTATTACCAATGACCTGCTGCTTTTCTTCCACATTAGCCTTGTGATCTGCTGTTCCTCCAGGATCAACTGCTTCCACTCCTATTCCTTCTATACCTTCTGTATGTTGCCCAGTATTTTCATTTGCATCTATTGCCTGATCTTGATCTTTGTATGTGATTTGCTTTGCAATATTTTGATTGGTAATATCCTCTATACTCACAATTGCATTATCATTAACAATTTTTTCCTCATCCTCTTTGTCTTCATAAATTGGTTCCTCATCCTCATAGGCTCCTAGAGGCACAATGTCTGCATCTGAGTCATCTTCTTTTTGATCTTCCCATAGTTTACTACTACTCCATTGCATCTTCTCAGCTGATTTGGGCATGAGATTATCATTTGCTTGGACTTCTGGAATATTAGGCATCTCCTTTTCCCCCAATGTGTTCTGTGAAGGTACCTCCTTGCATGAAGTATTCATTCTGACTTGAATCTCCCCTGAATTGACATTGAATGCTTTATGTACCCATTGAGCTGTTGTTTCTTGTATACCTGCTCCTCCATTGGTAGACTCTACCCCTACTGAATTTTTATTGTGTGCTGGGACCAAATTGATTCTGTCTCTTGTATTTTGTGCCCATGCATCTGTTAACTCCTGGACTTGTTGTTCATACACCTCCAATGCTTTAGTATTTGTTAGTTCTTTCTTTTCCCGTGTGTTAACATTTGCTGGTGTTCCTGTGGCTACTGCATTAATGACTGCACCCTTCATTCCCCTATTCTTTCCTCTATTACTCCTTGGAGATCTGGGGTTAAATATTGGGGCTGTAGGGTTTAAGTTCACTTTAGGCAGTGCACTTTGTTCCACCTGTTGCTCTACCAAAATTAGTTGTTTGCCTGGCTTATCTTCACTATTCTCCACTATGGTTAATTGATTATTACCATTATCTTCACTAGCATCAATCTCTAGCACTACAAACTTGTTATTAGTTTGCACTTGTTTAGCAGTTTCAACTGGTATAAGATCTTTTCCCACTTCTTTTGCATCATCATTTGCACTTTCTTTAGCAATAGCTCTTTTATCTCTCACCTGTTTCCAATGTGGGCCCACGTTACCCACCACTTTTCCACTTGTTAGAATCATTAGTGGAGCATTAGTCTTGCTCTTCTCATCATTTGCAATTGGCTGTGCTTCTGTATTTGCTTGCCTCTTTTCTCTCATATTAGCCATGAGTTTAGGATTAATCCTCCAACATTCAATCATGTCATGACCTTGTATTTTACATTCTTTGCAATATTTAGGCAAGTAGTCATAATTTATGTTAACCCATTCTGTTCGCATATCTCCAATATTTTCATTTATAACATCCATGCGTACCTTCTTAGGAAGATCAGCTGTTAAATCCACCAACACTTTCACACGAGCACAACTTAGTCTAGTCTTATTCACTGTAGCTTGCTCACGGTGCAATGGCTTCCCAATAGCTAAAGCCAGTGAGAATAGGCATTCTTTAACAAAATAAGTAAGCAACAAGTTAGGAAATGATATCCAAGCCATAACTTTTGATGTTTCTTCTCCAACTTTAAACTTGACATCATATATTAAAGTTCTAAGTTGATATTCGTCTCCAAATTTTTCTTTCACGTAATGCACTACTTTTGAAGAGAAATCAATATAATCTTGCCATAATGTCTTTCTTATTAAAACCTACCTCTCACGTAAATACACAATGTTACTCTCACCTTTAATTCCACATTGAATAGGCAAAATTCTACGTAACTCATTAAGCTTAGGCCAACCCTAGGAAAATTTGCAAACTACTGCGTATTGCAAACCTTCAATATTGTTCATTCATTCAACCTCTGCCTCCGTAAAGCATACTAATGGTTGATCTTGATGTATCGTTGCACGTCTAAGATCATGGGCTGTTGGTGGTTGTTTATAGTAGCTGGGGGATGGGCGACGTTGGGGGAGACCGGCCACTATAGGCGGCTGGCCGCCGGAAAAGTTGGCCATGGCAGCCACGAAAAACTGTTTCTCTCTCAAGAATGGAAAAATCGCCAGAGCTTCTCTCTCTAAACTTCAGCAATCTGGCAGCACCATTATCATGGCAGGAGTTCTCAACTATTTTCTTGGAGAAGTGGATACCTCGATCTCAGAGGGAGGAGATGCGTAGGCAGTTTGAGTGGCTTCACCAGGGAGACATGTCAGTGTCAGAGTATGAGGTTAGATTCACAGAGTTATCCAGATATGCATCGTGGTTGGTTCCTACTGATCGGGAGAGGATCAAACATTTTGTTGATGGGCTTATTTATCTTATCCGTATTCTGATGACCCAAGAGAGGGTTCTAAGTCACTATTTTGAGGATGTTGTTTATATCACTCGCGACATAGAGACAGATTGTCACAGCGAGCGAGAGGAGAGGGAGGCCAAGAGGCCTCGATGATCAGCTAGTTCTAGTGGCACTCAGACTAGAGGTCAGAGTCAGCATAGCCGAGGTCGCTCATTCAGATCTTCACAACCGGCCCGCTCAGACTATCGTGGGTCGTCTTCTGGCCGAGGTTATCAGAGCTCTCACCAGGTCCAGCCATCTCTCAGCGCTATGCCAACATAGAGTTCATCCCAGGCTCCATCTATCTAGGGTTCTTCCTGGCCTAGTTCATCTGCTGGACACTCCGGTGCGAGAGGTTCTCATCAGTCCCAGCCCCTAGCACCTGGGAGTTGCTTCGAGTGCGGAGAATTTGGACACATCCGCAGAGAGTATCCCCATCTTGTTTCTAGGCCATATCATCAGAGGGGGCAGCCCTCATCTTCTGGTCCATCTACTTCAGCACCCGCCCCACCAGCTAGGGGTGAGGGTCAGGCAGCCAAGGGTCGCCCTTGAGGGGGAGGCCAATTAGGTGGTCAGGCTTGATGTTATGCTCTTCAGGGCTGTTCTGATGTCGTCGCTTCTGATGCTATGATTACAAGTATTATTTCAGTCTGCCACAGAGATGCCTTAGTTTTTCTTATCCTGGTTCCACTTATTCTTATGTATCTATATATTTTACTCCTCATTTGGGCACAACCCGAGGGTGTCTTGCATTGCCCGTGCATGTATCTACTCCGGTGGGTGATAACATTATTGTGGACCATGTGTACCGGTCCTGTCTAGTCACTATTAGGGATCTGGAGACCCGAGTAGACCTGTTGCTTTTGAGCATGATTAATTTTGATGTTATCTTCTCTGTGTAATACTATTCTAGACTGTCATGCCTAGACAGTCACTCTGGCTATGCCAGGCATTCAGGGGATCGAGTAGCGAGGCATGACTGACTATGTACCCACCAGGGTAATATCTTTCCTCAAGGCCCAATGGATGGTTGGGAAGGGATGTATATCCTATTTGGCATTTGTGCGGGATGTCCGAGCTGAGACTCCCAGTATTGATTATGTTCATATTGTGCGGGATTTTCCTGATGTATCTCCCTCAGACCTGCCGGGCATGCCGCCGGACAGGGACATTGATTTTGGGATTGATTTGGTGCCAGGCACTCAGCCTATTTCTATTCCTCCCTATCGTATGGCACCAGCTGACTTGAAAGAATTGAAGGAGCAGCTCCAGGAACTCCTAGATAAGGGGTTCATTCGGCCGAGTGTGTCACCGTGGGGTGCACTTGTCTTGTTTGTTAAGAAGAAAAATGGCTCAATGAGGATGTGTATTGACTATAGGCAGTTGAACAAGCTAACAATGAAGAACAAGTATCCTCTGCGTCGTATTGATGATTTATTTGATCAGCTCCACGGAGCTAGGGTATTCTCGAAGATTGATCTTCGTTCAGGCTATCACCAGATAAAGATTAGAGATTTTGATATTATGAAGATAGCCTTTAGGACGAGGTATGGGCACTATGAGTTTCTTGTGATGTCTTTTGGGCTGACCAATGCCCAGTCGTATTCATGCATTTAATGAATAGTGTATTCCAGCCATATTTGGACTCCTTCGTGATTATGTTCATAGATGATATCCTGGTGTAAGCCAAGAGGAGCATTCCCAGCATCTTAGAGTTGTATTGCAGAGGTTGCGGGAAAATAAGTTGTATGCAATGTTCTCCAAGTGTGAGTTCTTGCTTGAGTCCATGGCATTATTAGGACACGTGATGTTCAGTGATGGTATTCAAGTGGATCCAAAGAAGATAGAGGTGGTGTAGAGTTGGCCTAGACCGACCTCAACTACTGAGATTCGTAGTTTCCTGGGTTTGGCAGGGTATTATCGCCGATTTGTTCAGGGATTCTCTTCCATTGCTTCACCCTTGACTAGATTAACTCATAAGAGTGCTCCTTTGTGTGGTCCGAGGAGTGTGAGGAGAGCTTTCAGAAGCTCAAGACAATATTGACCACGGCGCCAGTCTTGATATTGCCGTCAGCTTCAGATTCTTATACTGTGTTTTGTGATGCCTCGAGAGTTGGCATTGGTTGTGTATTGATGCAGGAGGGTAGAGTCACTGCTTATGCTTCTCGCCAGTTGAAGCCACGTGAGAAGAACTACCCTGTACATGATTTGGATCTAGCAGCCATAGTTCACGCTTTGAAGATTTGGAGACATTACCTATATGGTATTTCTTGTGAGGTGTATACCGATCATCTCAGCCTTCAACATCTGTTCAAACAGAAGGACCTTAATTTGAGATGGCGGAGGTGGCTGGAGTTTCTTAAGGATTATGACATCACTATATTGTATCATCCGGGGAAGGCCAATATTGTGGCCGATGCTTTGAGCAGAAAGGCGGTCAGTATGGGCAGCTTAGCTTATATTCCAGTTTGGGAGAAGCCCTTTGCATATGATGTTTAGGCTTTGGCCAACCAGCTAGTGAGATTGGATGTTTCTGAGCCGAGCCGAGTGTTGGCTTTTGTTGTTTCTCGGTCATCTTTATATGATCGTATCAGATAGCGTCAGTATGATGATCCACATTTGCTTATCCTTAAGGATAGAGTTCTACACGATGATGCTAGAGATGTGACCATTGATAGTGATGGTGTTCTGTGGATGCAGGGCCGTATCGGTGTATGTAATTAGTCAGGCTGGCCTAGCAATGTGCTGGGCGTCATCACGATCGGGTTTTGGGGTCGTGACAGATAATGAAACATGAAGAAGCCTAAAATAGGGGAAACGAAGCAGTAATACATGAGACGACGGGTCGGGTTATCACACTAATAAAAGTTAATATTATCAAGAAAGTTAATTAACTCCGATACGAATAGGAGAAGTGTCGCACGTTAAAAAGAAGTGGCAACGTGGGAACAGAAGGTTATAGGTAGTTCTCCCCATCTTCTCTTCTCTATATATTTCTCTTCAGTACAGAGATTTCCCTTGGGAAGAAAAAGTAAGAACACAGTAACCTTTAGGCATCTAGTTTGTGAACAAAAATTTTGTTTCCTGGATATTCAGAATACAATTTATGGCAATTATTTTGGGGGTGAGTTCAACAGTTTCCGCTGCGTCAATAAGGTACGCAACTCGTTGTTCTTGCCCCTCATTTTTATCATACATTTGAATTAGAGCAATGGTTGAATGATCCGGTTATTCATGTTAATTTTCTTGAAATCACTTTTTTATAATGTTAGGTTGAGATTTTTTTTGTTGGCTAATCTTTGATAAGTTTTCGAGAAAACTGTTTCTGATTTTTTGCATTTTGCCATAAATTGTTAGACGTTTTTTGCCTAAAACTTCTATAATCATATTCTACTCATTTTGGGCTTTCCAAAAATATATTATATGTGAAAAACAGATTTAAATGACTGAGATATGATTCTCTCAAGATTCGTTGTTTTTGACTATTTCTCTGACGAAACACTTCTTCTATTTTCAGTGTTTTAGCCATAATTTATTAAAATTTTTTGCATAAAACTTATTAATCATATTCCACTCGTTTTTGTCTTTACGAAAATATATTATATATGAAAAATGGTTAAAGTGAGTGAGATATGATTTTTTGGAGATGGAGAGTCACTACTCGAATTCCGGTAAAAAGTGACCAAAAATTAGCGACCAAAATTGGTTTGTCAAGAAAAGCGACCAAAGATGGTCGACAAACTGCCGAAAATAATAAAAACAATATTTGAAATACTTTAGTGACCAGAGTTGGTCGCTATTTGGCTGCAAATTTAGTCAACCTGTTGACCGGACTGGTCAGACTTGCTTGGTCAAATATATACTGAGATTAGCGACCAATGTTGGCCGCTAAAGAGGGACCCACATAATATTTTTTAATAATCTTATTATTATTTTATAAAACTTATAAAATATAAATATATATAATTTAAAACTTCTGACCAAAGTTGGTCGCTAAATGAAGGATAAGTAGTTAGCGACCAACATTGGTCGCTGAAATGGGTCCCAATTATAATATTTTAATAAATATATATTTATTTAAAAGAAATTATAACAACAACAACAACAACCCAGTAAAATGCCACAAGTAGGGTCTGGGAAGGGTAGTGTATATGCAGACCTTACCCCTACCCTAAGAGGGTAGAGAGGTTATTTTCGAAAGACCCTCGGCTCAAGAAAATAAAAAATACAAAAGACAAAAGAAGAAAGTATTAGATTCACCACAGAAATCATATAGTAAAATAACATAGAATGCAGGAAAGGAAAAATAATAATAATAATAATAATAATAATAATAATAATAATAATAATAATAATAATTATTATTATTATTATTATAATTCAAAGCAAAAAGGATGGTTTGTAACAGGATCCTGCATCGAAAATAGAAAATAGTAAAACTCGATATTGCCCCTAGCTATCTTACACAAAAACCTACCGAACTAATCCGCTACCTCCTAGCCTTCAATCGTAATATGCGACTTTCATAACTTCCTATCAAGTGCCATGTCCTCAGAAATCTGAAGCCTCGCCATATCCTACCTGATCACCTCTCCCCAATACTTCTTAGGCCACCCTCTGCCTCTTCTCGTGCCTTCCACGACCAGCCGCTAACACCTCATTACTGGAGCATCTGGGCTTCTCCTCTATACGTGTACGAACCATCTGTTATTATTATTAATTTAAATATTATATAAAATATAAATAAATCTGCTTCAAATTTGGTGACCAAACTTGGTCGCTAAATTAATTCATGTATAGTTAGTGACCAACGTTGGTCACTAAATTAAATTCATTTACAGTTAGCGACCAAAGTTGGTCTCTATATGGTCAAAATTAAAAATCACTTTTGTATTTACTATGTAAATAATATAAATGTAAGTCGTTAATACTTTTGTAATACAAGGGATGAATAGTACTACGAAGCGGGCGTGTGTGTCTATATATATAATATATATACTTACGCTATACTATGTACTAAGTATAAGTGTACTTGGTAATACTCTGTGAATAAAGCTAGCTATATCATATATATATATATATATATATATATATATATATATATATATATATATATAGACTCATATTTTTGGAAATCCTTGTCTCGCCACAATCTGATGACTCAGTCCATCGTCACGTGAGTTATCACCCCGTTTTCCATGTTATATGCTTGTTCATGTTTCAATATACGTATTTGGTGAATTTGAGTCAATTCGGATCGAGTTTGGTAGGAAATGGGACGAATAGTCTCTTTGATAAAGGAATAGTTTGGAAAAGTCAACTGAATGTTGACTTGTGTGTTAGAGGGCTCAGAATCAAATTATGATGGTTTAGTTAGTTTCGGGGGATAATTTGTGACTTAGGAGAGCGATTGGAATTGAATTTGGAGGTCCGGTATAAAAATATGCTTGAATTGGCAAAGTTGGAATTTTGATGAATTCCGATCGATAGGTGAGATTTTTATGCGGCAGTTGGAATGGAATTCCGACAGTTGCAGTAGCTTTGTTAGGTGATTTTGGATATTTCTGCAAATATTTAGGTCATTCGGACATCGTTTGATCGGGTTTTTGATTGGATGTTGGTTTCGGATGTTTTAGTTGAAACTTAGGCTTGAATCCACCTTAATTTGGTGATTGTTGTGTTTAAGGATATGTTTTTATGATTGGACCAAGTCCGTATCGTATTTTGGAGTAGGTTGGTGATTTTTGTTGAGGTCCCGGGGGCCTCGGAGTGAATTCGGGGTCCAAACGGACTATTTTTTGTTAAGTGGGAGGTCAGATTTTTTGCTGTCATAAGTGCAGGCTTTTGTTCTATGCGATTGTAGGGGGCCTGCTACGATCGCATATAAGACCTAAGGAAGGCTTCATGTTTTTTCTCTATGATCGTAGGAATGGGGTTGCGATCACGTAATGGAGTGAGTTTGTGTAATGCGATCACAGGCTAGGTAGTGCGATCGCGTATAGATATTTTGTTGTGCACTGCGATCGCGGAGGTCATGACGCGATCGCATAGAATGATTTCTGGGACCTAACATTTTGTTCATCGCGATCGCATGCCTGAGGCTGCGATCGCATAAGAGTAAATCTGGGCGACATAAAGGTTTTTATCAATATTTGAGTCGCGAATTCATTCATAATTCCCTCCATTTTTGAACACAACGAGAGCTAATTGATAAAAATTGAAGAGTATTTCATCGGGAAGTGATTGGAGGTAAGTCTCGTGGTCTTAATGCATCATTTTATCTAAGAATCTTCCATTAATACTCTGAATTTGGGTAAAACTTGAGGAAGTAAGGGCTTGGATTTTTACTATTTAAAATTGTGATTTGGCGGCTCATTTGTAGTTCGATTTTGATAAATTTTATATGCATGGACTCATGGCGAGATGATGATTCTCAAATGTGAATTTCGTAATTTTTCCAGAAGCGGACTCGGGGCTCGGGTTTTGGTACCTTTGTGTTTTTGGGTGTTTTTCGAGTCATTTCGATTGGGTTATGATCCATTAGCCTATTTTGATGTATTCTTATTGGTTTTGATCAGATTTGGCACCCGAGGAGGTCGATTTCCAAGGAAAGCACAAGGCGAGCTAGGACTTTGGCCGATTCGAGGTGAGTGATAGTCATGAATGATATAGTGAGGGTTTGAAACCCTATATTCGCACTTTACAGTGCTATGTTGAGATGAAACACGCATCGTGTGATGAGCGTGGTGATATTGTGACTGGGGATTCGGACTTAGTCCACCCCGATTGATGGTTTAATGCATTTACTGACTGAGACTGAGCTTATATCCATATATTTGGGCTAGTTGTCATGTTTGGGGCCTTGTGCGACCCGTAGAACCTTAGGAAAGCCTCTGGAGCTAAATGACCCCTATATCTGTCGAACACATACTCTCCCAGTCGTACTCTTAGCCTTATAGCATAACATGAACCGGTACTAGAAATGTACTCTAAATGATAATACCTAGGGTTGAATACCCTGATCTAGCTGAGTGGACCCGAGAGGCCAAGTCTATATTGACTGAGAGGGGTTGAGGACCCATGTTGAGGTATTGATACATATACTAGACCAGGCCGTACACCGCAGCAATATATACATATACATGTATTGGATCGGACTGCACGCCGCAGTATTATATACTCCCTCTGTTTTAATTTATGTGAACTCATTTGATTGGGCACGGAGTTTAAGAAAAGAGAGAAGACTTTTGATCTTGTGGTGTAAAATGATGTACATTTATTTTATGTGGCTATAAATCATTGCATAAAGGTAAATTGTTTCCAAATAAGGAAATTGGTCATTCGTTTTGGCATGGACTAAAAAGGAAATAGGTATACATAAATTGAAACGAATGGAGTATATGATATTTATATGGATCGGACAGCACGTCGTAGTGATATATATATATATATATATATATATATATATATATATATATATATATATATATATATATATATATATATATATATATATATATATATATATCGGACTACACGCCGCAGTGATATATGTGTGGATTGGACTGCACGCCATAGTATCATAACGCTTGGGCTGAGGGAGCCCCTCCGGAGTCTGTACACACCCCCAGTGAACGTAGTTATATATATTATGTGATCGGGCTGCACGCCACATAATTATATCTATTATATTGGATTGGACTGCACGCTGCAGCATTTTATATATATATATATTGGATCGTGCTGCACACCGCATTAGTATTAGTAAGGATCAGGCTATGCGTCGTAGCAGTGTTGGATCAGTGTGAGATAGTAGTAGACTGAAACCGGACTATCCACCTTAGAGATGTTATTACCTGCATTGTTGCCCTTAGAACTGTTTAGTATTCTTACAGGTGTTCTTTTTTTCAGTTATCATTTATTGCTACTACTCAATGAGTTGGAAGTACTCACTCTACTCCCTGCACCTTGGGTGTAGATACAAGGATTCAGGAGAGCGATTGAGCTATACTACCGTCGTTCCAGCTTTTACGGAGACATCGAGGTAGCTGTCAGTGTCCGCATGACCCGATCTCTCCTTCCATTATCTATCTTTTGTTTTTCTGCTTAGACTTAGTTGTATAGAGTATTACTCTGATGTGTAGAGGCTCAAACTTGTGACACTAGTTCGTATTGGGCTATTATTTCAGATTATTTTGAATTCTACATTATTGTTGTTATTATGAAAACATGATAATTGATTTTAAGTGGGATATTTTTGAATTAATAATTGGATTGGTTATCGGGAAATGGTCGAGCTTGACTAGCAGTATGTTGGGCGCCATCATGATCGGGGTTTGGGTCGTGACAAGTTGGTATCAGAGCCTAGGTTATTAGGTCTCATGAGTTATGAGCCGGTTTAGTAGTGTCTCGCGGATTGGTACGGAGACATTTGTGCTTATCCTCGGGAGGCTGCAGAACCTTTAGAAAAACATTAAATTCTTGAAATTCATGTCGTGCGACTTTGTTGATCCGAAACTAAACTTTGGCATTTTATTATCTCGCAGATGGCGAGAACTCGTGCTACAGGATGAGGTGGACGACCACCATTGCCGCCTGCTAGAGGTCGTGGACGCGACCGTGGTTGTTGTAGGGGTAGAGCAGCTAGGACAGTACCAGTTGACCCACCAACTGTCTCCATCTGGATCAGTCTCCAGTTGCAGAGGTCCCAGCAGCACCTGTTCAGGCACCGGCTGTGGCTATCGTGATTGTGGGTCTTCAGGAGACCCTAGCTCAGATTTTGACAGTTTGCACTCGCCTATCTCAGGTAGTTTCAGCTTCCACTGTAGCAGCTACATCCCATACCAGGGGTGCTCATTAGACCCCTGCAGCTTGCATTCTAGGACAGGTAGTGCATGGTCTTCAGACATCTGAGGCACCACTAGTCCAGCTAGTGGCTCCAGTTCAGCCGGTTATTCAGGTTTAGGGTGACAGTGTCCTAGTGATTCCTGACGACGAGTAGTGTCGTCTTGAGAGATTTAGTAGACTTTCACCACCTATATTCAGTTGTATTCTGGGCGAGGTCGCCCAATGTTTTCTTGACAAGTGTCGTCGTATGCTCCGTATAGCAAGAATCCTCGAGTCGAGTGGGGTATTATTCACTACTTTCGAGTTTTAGGGAGCAGCCTTCATATGGTGGGAGGCTTGTGAGCGTTGTAGGTCGGCAGGTGCAACACCATTGATGTGGTAGGAGTTCTCTACCATTTTTCTGGAGAAGTGGATACCACGATCTCAAATGGAGGAGTTACGAAGGCCGTTTGAGTGGCTCCGTTAGGGGGATATGTCAATGATAGAGTATGAGGCAAGGTTTTCAGAGTTAGCTAGATATGCACCATGGATGGTTCCTACTGATTAGGAGAGGATCAGGCGCTTTGTGCATGGACTTATTTATCTTATTCGCATCTTGATGACCCGAGTGAGGGTCCTAAGTGATTCATTTAGGGATGTAGTTGATATTGCTCGTGACATTGAGACAGACCATCGTTGAGAGCGACAGTAAGGGGAGGCTAAGAGGCCTCAGGGATTAGGTAGTTTCGGCGGTGCTCAGTCTAGAGGCCAGGGTCAGTAGAGACGAGGTCGTTCTTTTAGGACTTCACAGCCAGCCCGCTTAGAGTATTGTGGGTCATCTTCTGGCCGAGGCCATCAGGGCTCTCATCAGGGCCAGCCATCTCTCAGTGCCCTTCCAGCAAAGAGTTCATCTCAGGATTCATATGTTCAGGGTTCATCCTAATCGAGTTCTTCAGCTAGCCACTCGGGTGCGAGGGGTTACCTTTAGTCCTAGCACCCAACACCCGAGAGTTGCTTTGAGTGTGGGGAGTTTGGGCATATTCGGAGAGAGTGTCCCCAGCTTTTATCCAGGCCATCTCAGTAGAGGGGACATCCCTCATCATCTGGTCCATTTACTTCAGCACCCGCCCCGTCAGCTAGGGGTGAGGGTCAAGCAGCAAGGGGGAGGCCGGTCAGGTGGTCAGGCTTGTTGCTATGCTCTTAAGGGTCGTTCAGATGCGGTTGCTTCAGATGCTAGTATTAGTATTATTTTAGTCTGCCACAGGGATGCCTCATTTTTATTCAATCTCGGTTCCACTTATTTCTATGTATCATTATATTTTGCTCCTCATTTGGGCACGACCCAAGGGTGTCTTGCATTGCCCGTATATGTATCTACCCCGGTGGGCTATAACATTGTTGTGGACCATATGTACCGGTCCTATCTTGTTACTATTGGTGGTCTGGAGACCCGAGTAGACTTGCTGTTGTTGAGCATGATTGATTTTGATGTTATTTTGGTCATGGAGTGGCTATCTCCATGCCATGCCATTCTAGAGTGTCATGCCAAGACAGTCACATTGGCCATGCCGTGTATTCTAAGGATCGAGTGGAGAGGCATACTGATTATGTACCTAACATGGTAATTTCTTTCTTAAAGGCCCAATGAATGGTTCGGACGGGATGTCTATTGTATTTGGCATATGTAAGGGACGTTGGAGCTTTAGACTCCCAATATTTATTTTGCTCTCGTTGTGACGGATTTTCTTGATGTGCTTCACTCAGATCTGCCGGGCATGCCGCCGAACACGAATATTGACTTTGGGATTGATTTGGTGTCGGGCACTCAGCTTGTTTCTATTCCTCCTTATCGTATGGCACCAACTGGGTTAAAGGAATTGAAGGAGCAGCTTCAGGAACTCCTAGATAAGGGGTTCATTCAGCCAAGTATGTCACCGGGTGGACCGGCCTTGTTTGTTAAGAAGAAGGATGGCTCAATAAGGATGTGTATTGATTACAGGCAACTGAACAAGGTAACAGTTAAGAACAAGTATCCTCTGCGATGCATTGATGATTTGTTTGATCAACTCCAGGGAGCGAGGTTATTCTCGAAGATTGATCTTCGTTCAGGCTATCACCAGCTAAAGATTAGAGATTTTGACATCATGAAGACAGCCTTCAGGACGAGATATAGGCACTATGAGTTTCTAGTGATGTCTTTTGGTCGGACTAATGCCCCTGCAACATTCATGCATTTGATGAACAAGGTGTTCCAGCCATATTGAATTCCTTTCTGGTTGTGTTTATTGATGACATCCTGGTGTACTCTCGTAGCCAGGAGGAGCATGCTCAGCATCTGAGAGTTGTATTACAAAGGTTGTGTGAGGAGAAACTTTATGCAAAGTTCTCCAAGTGTGAGTCCTGGCTCGAGTCTGTGGCTTTTCTGGGACACGTGGTGTCCAATGATGGGATACAGGTGGATCTGAAGAAGATAGAGGCGATGCAGAGTTTGTTTAGACTAACCTCAACCACTGAGATTCGTAGTTTCCTAGGATTGGCAGGATATTATCGCCGATTTGTTCAAGGATTTTCTTGTACTGATTCACCCTTGACTAAGTTGAATTAGAAGGGTGCTCCATTTCTGTGGTCGGAGGAGTGTGAGGAGAGCTTTCAGAAGCTCATGACAATATTGACCACGGCGCCAGTTTTGATATTGCTGTCAGCTTCAGATTCTTATACTGTGTATTGTGATGCCTCGAGAGTTGGCATTGGATGTGTGTTGATACAAGAGGGTACAATTATTGCTTATGCTTCTCGCCAGTTGAAGCCACATGAGAAGAACTACCCCATGCACGATTTGGAGTTAACAGCCATAGTTCACGCTCTGAAAATTTGGAGACATCACTTGTATGGTATTTCTTGTGAGGTGTATACTGATCATCGCAGCCTTCAGCATCTGTTCAAATAGAAAGATCTTACCTTGAGACAGTGGAGGTGGCTTGAGTTGCTTAAAGATTATGACATTACCATATTCTATCACCCGGGGAAGGCCAATGTAATGGCCGATTCTTTGAGTCGAAAGGCGGATAGTATGGGCAGCTTGGCTTATATTCCAGTTGGGGAGAGGCTCTTTGCATGTGATTTTCAGGTGTTGGCCAATCGTCTAGTGAGGTTGGATATTTTTGAGCCGAGTCGGGTGTTGGCTTATGTTGTTTCTCGGTCCTCTTTATATGATCGCATCAGAGAGCGTTAGTATATGATCCACATTTGCTTGTCCTTAATGACAGAGTTCTGCATGATGATGCCAGTGATGTGTCAATTGATATTGATGGTGTTCTGAGGATGCTGGGCCGGATCTGTGTGCCCAATGTAGGTCTCTTTTGAGAGTTGATATTATAGGAGGCTCGCGCTACTCCATTCATCCGGGTGCCGCGAAGATGTACCAGGACTTTAGACTATATTACTTGTGGAGTGAGATGAAGAAGGATATTGTGAGTCATGTAGCCAGATGTCTCAACTGCCAGAAGGTCAAGTATGAGCATCAGAGACCAGGCGGTGTTCTTCAGTGTATGGTTATTCCTGAGTGGAAATGGGAGCACATTACTATGGATTTTGTGAGTAGCCTCCCTCAGACTTTAAGGAAGTTTGATTCAGTATGGTGATTGTTGATCGGCTGACCAAATCCGCACTCTTCATTCAAGTATGTACTACTTATTCATCGAAGCGGTTAGCAGGGATCTATATTCGGGAGATTTTCAGATGACATGGGGTTCCATTGTCTATTATATCAGATAGAGGTGCTCAGTTCACTTCTCAATTATGGAGATCATTTCAGTGGGAGCTGGGTACGCAGGTAGAGTTGAGCACAGCATTTCATCCTCAGATAGACGGACAGTCTGAGTGCACTATTCAGATATTGGAGGATTTGTTGTGTGCCTGTGTGATCGGTTTTGGAGGTTCATAGGATGAGTTTTTGCCATTTGATTACCTACAACAACCGTTATCAGTCGAGTATTCAGATGGCCCCGTATTAGGCATTGTATGGTAGGTTGTATAGATCTCCTGTGGGATGGTTTGAGCCTGGCGAGGCTAGATTGTTAGAGACTGAGTTAGTTCAGGATGCTTTGGAGAGAGTGAAGTTGATCTAGGAGAGGCTACGCACAGCTCAGTCGCACCAGAAGAGTTATGCGAACCAGAAGGTTCGAGATGTATCTTTCATGGTTGGAGAGGTGGTCTTGTTGAAGGTTTCACCCATGAAGGGTGTTATGCAGTTTGGGAAGAAAGGGAAGCTGAGTCCTAGGTTCATTGGTCCTTTTGAGATAATTAAAAGGATTGGAGATGTGGCATACGAGCTAGCTTTACCACCTAGCTTGTCCAGTGTGCATCCAGTATTCCTTGTGTCTATGCTCTGGAAATATGTTAGGGATCCGTCTCATGTGTTGGACTTCAGCACGATTCAGCTTGATGATGATCTATCTTATGATGTGGAGTCGGTGGCTATTCTGGGTCGACAGGTTCGAAAGTTGAGGTCCAATGATATTGCTTAAGAAAAGGTGCAGTGGAGAGGTCGTCCCGTGGAAGAGGCTACTTGGGAGACCGAGCAGGAGATACAGAGTAGATACCCCCAACTATTTGAGACTCTAGGTATGTTTCTTGACCGTTCGAGGACGAGCGTTTGTTTTAGTTGGGAGAATGTGATGACCCGGTCCGTCATCATGTGAGTTACAACCTCATTTTCCCCGTTATATGTTTGTTCATGTTTCAATATATGTATTTGGTAAATTTGAGTCAATTCGGATCGAGTTTGGTAGGAAATGGGACAAATAGTCTCTTTGATAAAGTAATGGTTTGGAAAAGTCAACCGGATGTTGACTTGTGAGTTAGAGGGCTCGGAATCGAATTCTAATGGTTCGGTTAGTTTCAGGGGATGATTTGTGACTTAGGAGAGCGATCAAAATTAAATTTGGAGGTCCGGTGTAGAATAGGCTTGAATTGGCGAAGTTGGATTTGGCGAATTCCGGTCGATAGGTGATATTTTGATCCAGGAGTCGGAATGGAATTTTGGTAGTTGTAGTAGCTTCGTTAAGTGATTTTGGATATGTCTGCAAATTTTCAGGTCATTCGGACATCGTTTGTTCGGGTTTTTGATTGGATGTTGGTTTAAGAAGTTTTAGTTGAAACTTAGGCTTGAATCCGCCTTAATTTGTTTATATTTGTGTTTAAGGATATGTTTTTATGATTGGAAAAAGTTTTTATTGTGTTTTGGAGTAGGTTTGTGGTATTCGTTGAGGTCCCGGTGGCCTCGGGGTGAATCTGGGGTCCAAACGGACCATTTTTGGTTGAGTGAGAGGTCAGATTTTCTGCTGTCATAAGTGCAGGCTTTTGTTCTCTACAATCGCAGGGGTCCTGCTGCGATTGCATGTACGACCTGGGAAGGCTTCATGTTTGTTCTTTGCGTTCGTAGGAACGGGGATGCGATCGCGTAGTGGAGTGAGTTTGTGTAATACGACCGCAGTCTAGGGAGTGCGATCACGTAGAGATATTTTGTTGTGCAATACGATCACGAAGGTCATGAAGCAATTGCATAGAAGTATTTCTGGGACTTAAAATTTTGGTCAACGCGATTGCATGCCTGGGGCTGCGATCGCGTAAAAGTAAATCTTGGCGACAAAAGTGCTTTTATCAACATTTCAGTCGCGAATTCATTCATAATATCCTCCATTTTTTAGCTCCGTGAGAGCTAATTGATAGAAATTTGAAGAGGATTTCATCGGAAAGTGTTTGGAGGTAAGTCTCGTGGTCTTAATACATTATTTTATCAAAGAATCTTCCATTAATTCTCTGAATTTAGGTAAAAGTTGAGGAAGTTACGGCTTGGATTTTTGCTATATAAAATCATGATTTGGCGGCTAATTCGAAGTCCGATTTTGATAAATTTTATATGCACGGACTCGTGACAAGACGAGGATTCTGAAAAATGTGAATTTCGTAATTTTTTGAGAAGCGGACTCGGGGCTCGGGTTTTGACAACTTCGTGATTTTGGGTGTTTTTCGAGTCATTTCAATTGGGTTATGATACATTAGCCTATTTTGATGTATTCTTATTGGTTTTGATCAGATTTGGCTCCCGAGAAGGTCGACTTGCGAGGAAAGCACAAGGCGAGCTAGGACTTTGACCGGTTCGAGGTGAGTGGTAGTCATGAATGATATACTGCGGGTTTGAAACCCCGTATTTGCACTTTACAGTGCTATGTTGAGATGAAACACGCGTCGTGTGATGAGTAGGGTGATATTGTGACTGGAGATTTGGACTTAGTCCATCCCGATTGATGGTTTACTGTATTTATTGATTGAGACTCAGCTTATATCCATTTATTTGGGCTAGTTGCCATGTTTGGGGCCTTGTGCCGATCTGTAGAACCTTACGGAGACCTGTGGAGCTAAATAACCCTTATATATGTTGAACACATACTCTCGGTCATCTCTTAGCTATATCGCATAACATGATCCGGTAGTAGAAATGTACTCTGAATGAGAATACCTAGGGTTGCATACCTTGATCTAGCGGAGTAGGCCCGAGAGGCCGAGTCTATATTGACCGAGAGGGGTTGAGGACCCATGGTGAGGTATTGATATATATACCGGATCGGGCTGCACGTCGCAGCAGTATGTACATATACATGTACCGGATCGGACTGCACGCCGCAGTATTATATATATATATGGATATGGATCGGACTGCACACAGTATGAATATATATATATATATATATATATATATATATATATATATATATATATATATATATATATATATATATATATATATATGGATTGGGTTGCACACTCCAAGAGTAGTGTTGTTATATTGTTTTAGATACTGGATTGTTCCTTCATATTTATTAGCCCCTCCAGAGTCTGCACACACCCCTAGTGAGCGCAGTTATATATATTATTGGATCGGGCTGCACACCGCTGCATTATATCTATTATATTGGATCGGGCTGCACGCTGTAGCATTTTATAAATATATTGGATCGGGCTGCACGCCACAACAGTATTAGTAAGGATCGGGCTTCGCGTCACAGCAGTGTTGGATCAGTGTGAGATAGTAGTAGACTGAAATCGGACTCTCCACCTTAGAGATTATATTACCTGCACTGTTTCCCTTAGAACTTTTTAGTGTTCTTACATGTGTTCTTACTTACAGTTATTATTTATTGCTACTACTCACTAAGTTGGAAGTACTCACTCTACTCCCTGCACCTTGTGTGTAGATATAGGGATTCAGGTGGGCGGTTGAGGCTATACTACCGTCGTTCCAGCTTTTACGGAGACATTGAGGTAGTTGTCGGCGTCTGCAGGACCCGATCTCCTTCCATTATATATCTTTTGTTTTCTGCTTAGGTTCAGTTGTATAGAGTATTGCTCTGATATCTAGAGGCTCATACATGTGACACCAGTTCGTATTGGGCCATTATTTCAGTTTGTTTTGAATTCTGCATTATTGTTGTTAATATGAAAACAGGTTAATTGATTTTAAATGGGATATTTTTTAATTAATAATTGGATTGGTTATCGGGAAATGGTCGGGCTTGCCTAGCAGTATGTTGGGATCCATCATGACCGGGGTTTGGGTCATGACACACGAGTCCGTACCTATAAAATATATCAAAATCGGAGTCCATTTGACCCCTCAAATTATCATTTTATCATTTCTAAGGCTTTAAGCAAAAACCTTTATTTTTACACCTTAATTCCTGCATTTTCAGGGATTAAATCCATGTTTTATCAATATAATAACATAATTTAGGTCCAAGTTTCCTTACATAATGATACTCCACAAATTCCTCTTCAAAATTGCCCACTTCTTCTCTTAGTTCGAAGCCCCAAACATTTTTAGCACTACTAAAATTTCGAATAAACTCACACCTTAAACCCTCTGACGCTTTCGCTTGTACGGCTCCTTAGCCGCTTCAGCGTCCTCGCTTCCATGACCAACTGATCTCTCATGTGGTCTTTCACTTAAATTCCCAAACCGCTTCTGCAGTTATAAATCTGCTTCTGCGGTTCCGCCTATGCGGACAAATGATCGCTTCTGTGACCTATCACCAAAAACCCCTAACCGCTTCTGAAGTCCTAGCATCGCTTCTGCGACTCCGCCTTTCTGAAAAGGCGTCCGCTTCTGCGGAACTCCCTCACAAGCCAACACTCGCACTTGCATTCCATATTCCGCTTCTGCGGACATCGCTTCTGCGGTCCATTTCCGCCAAAGCGGAAACACCAGAAGACAGAAATCCACAGACCTGCTACAACACGTAAAATTTCTCGTTTAACCTTTCGAAATCATCCCGAGGCCCCTGGGACCTCAACCAAAAATACGAACCTACTCCAAAATATTATACGAACTTGTTCCAATCATAAAAGCATGTCCCTAAGCACAAAAATCACCAAATTACCTCGGATTCAAGCCTAATTTTCCTTAGAACTTCCGAAACTTACATCCAATCAAAAACCCGACCAAACGATGTCCGAATGACCTGAAAATTTGTAGCCATATCCAAAATCACCTAAAGAAGCTACTGCAACTATCGAAATTACATTTCGACTCCCGGGTCAAAATCTTACCTATTAACCGGATTTCGCCAAAATTCCAACTTCGCCAATTTAAGCCTATTTCTATACCGGGCCTCCAAATTCAATTTTGATCGCTCTCCTAAGTCATAAATCATCCCCAAAAGCTATCTGAATCACCTGAATTCACATTCGAGCCTTCTAACCACATAGTCAACTTTCTGGTTGACTTTTCTAAAACAAGCTTCATTCTACGAGGCTATGTGCCTTTCTTTTAACCAAATCCAATTCAATTACACCCGATCAACTCAAACGCCGATATAAAAACATGAAGCGTCACAATAAGGGGGAAAATAGGGTTGTAACTCACCTGACGATGGGTCGGGTCATCACATTCTCCCCAACTTAAACAAACGCTCGTCCTCAAGCGGACTCAGAGTTGTACTAGAAGCAACCCATAAACCCGAACAAACTTTAATAACCCATACTCGCCACTCCCTGTGATACCATATGATATGCTACACAACCCAAACACTCGAGACTATGGCATCTATCCACAACAATTGTCTACAATAACCAAATACCAACAAAAAAATCGTTTTTGATTACCTAAAGTTTTATTCCTACACCTTCATATACTACCCACGGCAATCGAAAGACGCGATATACCGAACCCATCTCTCAGGTCAACCATTCATAAATCCATTTCCCTTTTGACTGATACCACAACAGATTTAGGAGCCAAACCTCAATATTTCCTTTCTAACCAGCTGAAATCACATATACTCGCACTCATTAAGGGCTACAACAATCATCTTGATTATAACACACCACTCTGGTGATATGAAACCTCAACACCGGCCTTAGCCACAACGCGCACAACACATGCTCCAATAAGAAACAGTTTGAACACACTCAGGTCATGACAATCGACTCAACTAAAGAGCTGTAATTCCAATTACTCTGTACCATCACAACACAGAACTGAGATCCCATCTCACAATATAGAAATAAGGTAACTGAATCCTCCTCGAAAGGACCTATCCTCACGTGGCCTTGCCACAACTCATGATTCTATCAAAACACTATTACCCATGAATCACCTCAAGTCACCATGCTCAAAACAGTCAGCGACACCCAGATTTAGGTCTGAACTCAAACAATCAATCACACCCACGGTGATACTATTAATATACACCATCAAATCCTGAAAGGGATGCAATAGATGCGCTATTTGCCGAGCAATACCCAATACGAACTCTTCCTCAAAAGCCAGGAAGTAATGCATACAACGTAACAAATAACTAAGTCTGTTTTCACATCACACTATTGCGGCGTGCAACCCGATCCAGATAACATATCTGTGGCTGGATGCCACCCGCTCCAAATACCATACTCATGGCGGCGTGCCACCCGATCCACACATCTATACCTCACAAAAAGGAAATTCACATCGAGTTAAATATTCTTATTACAATAAACATATACAGTCCTATGCTCAGCCACACGAACGCATCCACAAAGTCCCTCAATACCGGAAGTGAATCAATGGTAGAAACCTCTGCACTGAAAGCCTCTATGAAGGCCCAATTAACAAAGCAATACTTGCCAGCCGTCCGGTGGTCCTGGGATACAAAGCTACCCTGCTAGAACATAATCCGATGCACATTGCCACGCAACCTGTGGCTTTTCTGACATAGCCGATATTACATTAGTTTAGACAATCTGACTTAAGACAACCAATCTGCAATCAAATTTCTTAACCCAAATTCGACATATAAAGCAAAGAAAGACCCACTAGGGTTTCCAATTTATAATAACCGCTAAACGGTGCCGATACACACGATCTACAACTACTGCATAGGCAGATCACGAGAATTTCTAATCTCCAACACATATATAATACATGAATCACTATGCCTAATCCCACACTCCACCGTACGAATGCATACATGCATCAAGCATCCATTTATACCACAAAAGACATTCAGTAATTGCCCTATGCCATCAACTACTCAATCTTCTCAGTCGATTCAACAAGAGGATACTGCAACACCACCAGATAATATTGGTTTACATTAGCTTACCATTTTTAGCATATACCCCGTCAAATCACTAAAATAGCAGTACCATTTTCCTTAATAACCAAAAAGTTTGATTCTTAATTTATCTACAGCTGCCCGCGCTGCTCCAAAATTCTAATGACTTACCATTATATTATGAACTTAACCAAAACCTTGAACACGCTAATATCATATTTCCATAACACACCGCATATACTATACCATACTAAAATAACATGGGGACTTCTATCCCCCTCCTGTGCCGCAAACATCGACGCACTCAACTAGTCTTGAACTTTCATGATCACATATAGAAGAAAAATCATTGACATTCCAAGCTTTGCATACCAACAGAAAATATAATCATTTTCAGACCACAGTAAAACACATCACGAACTCTTTCTCCCAATTCCATTGCACAAACTAAACTGCGAGGACTGAGTCCTTCTACCCACATCGAGCTAGACAACTGCCAGCACTCAAGAGTTTTGTTGCACAATAACTGCAAGACTTATTAATTCGAACACATACCAGGAATTAATCGTATCTTTATCATATTGTTTCGATTTATTATCAAGCTGTTCCATTTACCCAATTTCCTTTTTGATTCATCTTTAATTTAATATTAGCCTTTACTGTAGCACAACAATACCTCAACTCTAGTTACCACATGAGACTCAATCATAAGACCACACGGTATAAGACACATAGGCCGCTGAATACTCTCTCAAATGTTTCCCATAAGTACCACATTCTACAATACTTTATTTTGAAGAACTTCCTGCGATTCTGAAATCGTTATCATTACCTTCCAATACAGATACATAAAATCCCATAATTAACATAACATATCACAAGTTTGATCTCTTCTGACGAAACCATAGTCTTTAGCCACATACACAATCTTAAGACACCTGACTGTTACAAGCAAAATCTTGAACACCGCAAAACCATTCTCAGGCGTCATTCACATTTATTAAGTTGTAATTCAAGTGTCTTATTGAACAGAACCACTCATACCTTATTATAACTCTGACACCGCAGAACATGATTACATAAAGATACAAATAGCTATCTTTTTTTTCTATAAACCGAGCCTTCTTTATCAACATCAACTCAAAACATCCTAATATTTCTTCACATCTACGACGCACCATATAACCTTACAAAACTTTTCCAACATACTTAGAGATAGAATCAACATACCACACAACAGTGCTATTAGCTAGTCAATAGCAACCTCCCCAACATAGCTAGAAGCCATACTCCAAGGCACTCTTAACAACTCTTAGCAATTTTCATCTAATGATGCTACAATGTTATAGTGAGATTAATCTCATGTCATTTACAAGCTTTGGCGGAGACTCGAATCATCAGAAATCTTAACTCTTCTGCAATTCTTGCATTTATTCACACACAACAGTTAAGCCCACTCTTTAGGTGACCCAAATTTTTTTCTAAGTCCCAAATTTTTCCAAAAATTTCGGTAGAGTTTCCTTTGTAATTGGCCTTTCTACCAGTAAGAGAATCACCAAAACCATCCTAACAACACGTCCACAACTCGACATGACATCACATTGTCTATCAACAATATTAATCGCAATAATACACGAATTATATTATCAAAATTGATACATGAACATGCACTGCACCTGCTTGAATCATAACATATATCAAATACCTTTCACCATAATGCCAATTCAGTCTTCTTAAGTCTGAACTCATACTACCACACGTAATGCACTTTACCTCCCACTAAGGGAGAACATATTCACCACGGCCATAGCTAGGGGCTACATAACAGATCACAATAAGAATCGAACACCTTACAGCTCACCCATTATCAAGCTGCCATTTCCACAATTAGGGACAATGCAGATCATATAAATGTCATAATACTAGCTCGCATAATCAGCACCTTGGTACTCAAGTCATAGACAACAATCCAACCTCATGTCCTCCCAATTGGCCCGAAATGAACTCACGAAGATTATATCTCACCCCTCGATTGAGGAATCACAATCCATAAAGGCAATTTTATTGCTAAGCACTCGAGTGCGCATACAGTCGTATGGAAGGAATTTCAAGAATTATATCTCAAGATGAATCAAGTACGCAATATAACAATTCCAAGAATGTGAAGTGTTTCCTAAAAGGTCTGCAGCCTCCCGAGGATAAACACAGATGTCTCCGTATCGATCCGTGAGATACTACTAACCGGCTCAAGACTCATGAGGCCTAGTAACCTAGGCTCTGATACAAACTTGTCACGACCCCAATCCCGGTCATGATGGCGCCCAACCCAACGGCTAGGCAAGCCCGACCAAATACACTCTAAACCCAAGCTTAGAGCTCAAAATCATTTATTTCTAAGTCATTAACAGTGAAGATAATCAAAATAAGCTGATATCTATAACAATATCTAGAAATCTCATGAAAATCGCATAACTTCCCAATGATCTGGGTCACGAGCCAAGAGCCTCTATCAGAATATCAATACAATACTGTTAGTAACTTTACAAGTCCACGAGTACACGGAATAAACAATAACAGAGTAGTAAGGGGAGTGTCGAGTCCTGCGGACGCCAGACAGCTACCTCGATGATCCCAAATGGAGCTTTATACCAGCTTTAAGCTCAGGTAAGCTTCCAAGTGCCTGAATCTGCACACATGGTGCATGGAGTTGAGTGAGTACTTCCAACTCAGCGGTAATAAAAGTAAATAATGCTGAGGAAAAGAAAACGACACAAAGCAGTATCTCATGCTATAATTATACAGAATCATCTTTTAAACTGAAGCACACTTTCAGGTATTCCTTTTTAACATATATCAGTAGATTATTTAGAAATATCTTTTTAAACTCTTTTCCTTTCATTGTTAACAAATCAATACTTGAGTACAACCTCAAGCAGTGCAAGTCTGCACTCAAATCAGCTCATTGGGCTCAACACTCCTTAACAATTTCCACTAGGGCATCTGGTCAATATGACAGATAACACATGTATGCTAGTAATGTGTGAGTGCTAAATGTCATGCAACATAGTACAAGTAAAGCCAATGTATGTATGCAATGCAATGCATATGACGCTGTGGCATACAACCCGGTCCGTACAAAGGCACCCGCACTCACTATGGGGGGTTCCGACTCCGGAGGGGCTCTTACAGCCCAAGCGCAATATCAATATCACTCATGCTGGGGTGTGCAACCCGATCCATGTATACTCATGAATGCATATAAGCCCCTTGGGCAACAGTATCATAACAACTCACAGCTAGAATGTCATCAGAGCCTCGTTTAAGTTTTCAAATCTTATAAAAAAGCTTAGTAGCTAAATACCATTTTAAAACCTTAGTCTAAGATGAAATTATGCACAATATTGCCAAAATAGTGAGATCAATCTCTGAAGGACTCTAATATTCTGCACGAAGCCCAGAACATGATAACCAGTACAGTTCATGATAATTAATATCTTTATTAGGGTGTCAATTCATTTTCAAGCAATTAGGAAGTATTATTTATTAAGCGGGACGGATCTAGTCACAATACCCAATGGTGCTCTACCCCACGCCCGTTGTCTGGCATGAAATTCACCTCAATACAACAGTATAATGTGCATGTACGGGGTTTACAAACCTTTAGGACATTATTTACAAGTATTACCCACCTCGATCCGGCAAAATCTCAAGCCTGTGACGCCTCTGCACCTCAAACTGGCCTCCACGAGCATTGAAACTAGCCAAAATTAGTACAAATATATCATAATAGGCTAATGGAACAACACCCAATCGAAAACAATCAAAATATATTAAAAATCTCGAAACTAGGACAACCCGAGCCCCAAGTTCGCTTCTTGAAAAATTATGAAACTCACATTTTCAGAATGCTCGTCTCGCCATTAGTCCGTACCTATAAAATTAATCAAAATCGGAGTCCATTTGACTCCTCAAATTGTCATTTTATCATTTCTTAGGCTTTAAGCAAAAACCTCCATTTTTACACCTTAATTCCTCCATTTTCAGAGATTAAATCCATGTTTTATCAATATAACAAAATAATTTAGGTCCAAGAGTCCTTACCTGATGATACTCCACAAATTCCTCTTCAAAATCGCCCACTTCTTCTATTAGTTCGAAGCCCCAAATATTTTAAACACTATTCAAATTTCGAATAAACTGACACCTTAAACCCTCTGAAGCTTTTGCTTGTATGGTTCCTTAGCCGCTTCAGCGGCCTCGCTTCCATGACCAACTGACTGCTTCTCTGGTCTTTCACTTGAATTCCCAAACTAGTTATATGGTTATAAATCCGCTTCTGCGATTACGCCTATGAGGACTAACGATCGCTTGTGCGACCTATCACCAAAAACCCCTGACCGCTTCTGCAGTCCTAGCATCGCTTCTGCGACTCCGACTTTGCGAAAAGGGTTCCGCTTTTGCAAAACTCCCTCACAAGACAACAATCGCACCTGCATTCCATATTGCGCTTCTGCGGACATCGCTTCTACGGTCCATTTCCACAGAAGCGGAAACACCAGAAGACGAAAATCCACAGACCTGCTACAACACTTAAAATTTCCCGTTTAACCTTTTGAAATATGTGACGACCTTGCTCGTCGTCACGAGAATTACCACCCCGTTATGTTGTAAATACATGTTTTATGATTTTATATCAGGTGTTAGAGTCTATCGGGTGAGTTAGGAGTGAATTGGATTGAAAATGAGGCATATAGCCTTTTTGAAGGAAACTTAAATAAGGAAAGTCAACCCGGAGTTGACTATTTGGTTAGAGGGCTCGGAATCGAATTCTGATGATTCGGTTAGTTCCGGGAGGTGATTTGTGACTTAGGGGAGCGATCGGAATTGAATTTGGAGGCCCGGTGTAGAAATAGGCTTGAATTAGCTAAGGTTGAATTTTGGCGAAATCCGAACGGTAGGTGAGATTTTGATCCGGGGGTCGGAATAGAATTTCGACAGTTGCAGTAGCTCCGTTAGGTGATTTTGGATGTGCCTGCAAAATTTCAGGTCATTCGGACGTCGTTTAGTCGGGTTTTTGATTGAATGCGTGATTCGGAAAGTTTTAAGGAATTTAGGCTTGAATCCGTGTGTAATTGGTGATTTTGATGTTTAGGATGGTGTTTTTATGATTGGAACAAGTTCGTATCGTGTTTTGGAGTATGTTGGTGGTTTTCGTTGGGGTCCCGGGGGCCTCGGGATGAATTCGGGGGTCCAAACGGACCAATTTGTGCCAAAAGGCACTGCTGTTCTGCTGCAATAATTGCAGAGAATTTTTGCTCTCTGCGATCGCGAAGTTTTGAATGCGATCGCGTAAGGCAGCGTTTGGGTGTATCGCGATCGCGTGGTGATGTCTGCGATCGCGTAGGTCAATGTCGGAATGCAGTGCGATTGCGTTTGGGTTCACGCGATCGCGTAAGGTCAAGTCCGGATGCAATGCGATCGCGTGGATGGAGTTGCGATCGCGTAGGGATCTTCTGTTGTTCACTGCGATCGCGTGCCAAAGGCTGCGATCGCGTAGAGGAAAAATCAGGCCCCGGGATTTATGCATCGCGATCGCGTGCCAAAGGCTGCGATCGCGTAGGGTTAATTGGCCTGGCAGTGAGTTTAAGTTCAGAACAGAACCAGTCGCGGGTTTCATACCCCAAAACGCCATTTTTGAGTTCCAAGAGAAGAAATTGACGGGAATTCATTGGGGATTCGTCGGAGGTAAGTTTTGTGGCTTAATTACATCATTTTAACATGAAATCCTTGGTTAAATTTCTGTAAATGGAAGATTAAAGGTGGGTTTGAGCCCTAGGCCTAAATTGAAGAAAAACACCGATTTGAGTGGGTAAATGGAGTCCGATTTTGGTAAATTTTATATGACTAGACTCGTATCGAGATGAGGGTTCCAAATATGTGACTTTTGTAATTTTTCGACAAGCGTACCGAAAGTCGGGTTTTGGCAACTTTGGGAATTTTGATGTAAATTGAGTTGTTTTGATTGGGTGTCGTCCCATTGGCCTAATTTGTTGTATTTCTACTGTATTTGATCAGATTCTACGCGTGCGGAGCTTGATTCTCGTGGCAAAGGCATTGCGGAGTAGTCGTCGCGCCGTATTGAGGTGAGTAATAGATGTGGGTGATGACCAGCGGGTTCGAAACCCCGGTATACCACTTTGTGACGTTGTATAGCGGCGAGACACGTACTCTCATGTGAGTGCGGGGTCGATTGTGATTGGGGAATATGGCTTAGTTCGACTTGCTGATACTGTGTTATGATATTAGGCTATTCATGAGCCGTCGAACCTCCTTCTCGGATGGTTGCATATTATACCGTGATATTGGCTACTCTTGAGCCGTTGAACCCCCTTCTTGGGTGGTTGAGTATACTTGTGGGCCGTGAGCCAGGTTATTGGATCCCGCGAGGATCGTTATCATTGTCTTATCATATTGACATGTTAGTTACTACCAGTCCGTAGCTATTTCTGTTATCATGCTATTTCCAATCTCCGGAACTTGATATTACTGTTTTCAACTGAAAAATGATAAAAGATGTTTTCAAAAACTACTTTTGAGCCTACGAGGCTGTAATTGCATATTAGCTGACTGGTAGTGGATCGGGCTGCGCGCCGCAGCAGTACATATATCGGATCGGACTGCACGCCGCAGTGATATTGTGCTTGGGCTGAAGGAGCCCTTCCGGAGTCTGAACCCCCACAGTGAGCACAGGTACCCAAATTGGATCGGCTACGCGCCGTAGCGGTCATATCATGCATTGCATTGCATTTAGCTACATCTGCTAGCTGTTATACTGTTTTGCTGGTACTTGATGGTATAGGTACAGTTGATGTTGATTCCGTGACAGGGTATTTGATTACAGCTTTACATAGTGCTTTATTGCGGATTTCTTATCTGCGCTGTCTTACCCCTGTTTATTACCACCGAGTCTGGCAGTACTCATTTTACTCCCTGCACCTTGTGTGCAGATCCAGGTACCTCTCAGCAGTGATCCAGTAGCTGTGCGAGGCGACGTTTGTGGATAATCGAGGTAGCTGCAGAGTCCGCAGGACCCGATATTCCTTCTTACTGTCTTGATTTTGTATTGACTTTTCTTTCCGCACTTGGTATCTTGTAAACCTTTATACACTCATGTTCGGTAGAGGCTCATGACTCTTGACCCTTGGTCTATGGGAGTTGATGTATTATGGGACTTGGTTCCCCGCTTTCGTTATATGTATCACTGTTATTTCGTAAATTAATATGCTTAAACGAGTTAAAGAGAGCTTCTAGCTCCGTTGTTGATATTGATTGGTCAGGCTGGCTTAGCAATGTGGTGGGTGCCATCACGTCCGGATTTGGGGTCGTGACAAAATCATCCCGAGGACCCTGGGACCTCAACCAAAAACATGAACCCACTCTAAAATATCATACGAACTTGTTCCAATCATGAAAATACATCCTTAAGCACAAAAATCACCAAATTACCTCGGATTCAAGCCTAATTTTCCTTAAAACTTCCGAAACCTACATCAAATCAAAAACCCGACCAAACGATTTCTGAATGATCTGAAAATTTGCAAACATATCCAAAATCACCTAACAAAGCTACTTCAACTATCGGAATTCCATTCCGACTCTCGGATCAAAATCTCACCATTCAACAGATTCTGCCAAAATTCCAACTTCGCCAATTCAAGCCTATTTCTACATCGGGCCTCTAAATTTAATTCTGATCGCTCTCCTATGTCATAAATCATTCCCAAAAGCTATTCAAATTACCGGAATTCACATTCGAGCCTTCTAACCATATAGTCAACTTTTCAGTTGACTTTTATAAAACAAGCTTCCTTCTACGAGGCTATGTGCCTTATTTTTAACCAAAACAAATTCAATTACACTCGATCAACTCAAATGCCGATATAAAAACATAAAGCGTCACAATAAAGAGGAAAACGAGGCGGTAACTCACGTGATGACGGGTCGGGTCGTCACAATTAGGTAATACCGTATCAAATATAGCTTATATATATATATATATATATATATATATATATATATATATATATATATATATATATATATATATATATATATATATATATATATATATATATATATATATATATATATATATAGTATATGTTAGCGACCAGAGTTGGTCGCCATTTTTAACCGTTTGACCAAAAGGTGACCAAGTTTGGTCTCCTTTAATATATATATATATTTGACACATGAAAAAAATTAGGGTTATTTTATTTACTTATTTTCAATTATAGCGACCAAAGATGGTTGCTTTCTAGTCAAACGGTCAAGTAAGGCGACCAACATTGGTCTCTTTTTGGTCAAACCAATCAATACTTATATACCTACCAAAATAGCGACCAACTTTAGTTGCTTTATTTAATTGCAGAACTCAAAATCAGATTTCTCCTTTCAAAATCTTATTTTCTCTCACACAAATTTCCCAACTTCTCTCTCAACTATTTTTCCTCCCCTTCTCAATTTCCCTTACACAAATCAATCCCCCCTCCACCCGAGGCCACCACTATCACCGCCGCCGTTACCACTATTATGCCACCACCACCACTGTCCACCCCCACCACTGTTACCGCCGCCACCACTGTTCCACCGCCCCCACTGATTTCAGCCTCCATTTAATCTACCAAGGTTAGTGATCTACCTATTAGCTTTTTAGTTTTTAAATTTTGCTATATAATTTTATGTAATTTGTTAGATTTTTGGCCCATATAGTATTAGGATTCTTTGTTTGAACTGCATTAGGTAATATGAACTTTTTACATTAGAGTTGTTTGTTTGAACTACATTAGGTAATATGAACTTTTTACTACTAGGTAATATGAACTACATTGGGTAATATGAACTTTTTACTATTTAGTATTAGGGTTGTTTTTTAATATATTAACTAATTTAATTTGTTCTTTCTTTATAAAAATAGATGGAACATCATTCTTGGATGTACAATAGGAATTATCCTAATCGGCGGGAATTGCTGGAGGATTTTGTAGAAGGGGTTGAGGATTTTATTAGACATGTAATGTCACTTCCTCCATACATATAAGAAGGAGTAATTAGGTACCCTTGTCTTAGGTGCGACTGTATGAAGTTTAAAAAATCGGAGGAAGTTAAGCTTCATCTTTATATGAAAGGGTTTATAGCGAATTACTTTGTGTGGACTTATCATGGAGAGGTGGATGGTAGCGATGAAATATTTCATAACATGGTTCTTGTTGAAAGTATTTGGTCATTATGAAAATATATTATA
The DNA here is from genome assembly GCA_032618575.1 of Nicotiana noctiflora. Classification (NCBI taxonomy): domain Eukaryota; kingdom Viridiplantae; phylum Streptophyta; class Magnoliopsida; order Solanales; family Solanaceae; genus Nicotiana; species Nicotiana noctiflora. The sequence continues at coordinate 121,278 of JASVEL010004040.1, read as the reverse complement.
TGTGAAAACGGATTAAAAACGAGTGAGATATGATTTTTTGAAGATTGACAGTATTTGACTTTTTTCGAACGAAAAACTGCTTATGTTTTTAGCGTTTTTACCTTAAGTTGTAAAAGTTTCTTTTTGAATTTAACTTATATAATCATGTTCTACTCGTTTTGAGCTTTCCAAAAATATATTATATGTGAAGAACAGACTAAAGACTAGTGAGATATGACTTTTTGAAGATTGATAATTTTTGACTATTTTTGGTGAAAAACTGCTTCTGTTTTCAGCATTTTTGAAAACTTGTTAAAAATAATTTCCTAAAATTTATATATTCATGACATACTCGTTTTGAGATTTTCGAAAATATTTTTTATGAGAAAAATTGAATCTTCCAACTTTAAAAACCTCTTTATGATCTTTTTTTGTCTTCTACTAGAAAATTATGACATATGTTGTCGTATTAAATGGTAACAACAATATTTCTGATTCCTTGGTCTTATTTTAGATATGACTAAATAGGGAAAAGTTTGAATTAGTCCAACTGGGGGTTCTCGAAATCAAGGAAGGGGACAACGTAGAAGAGTACACTATCGCATGACTTATTTCTGTAATGATTCAGGCTCGGAGCCTAAAGTAGGAATGTCCCAAGGGCGAGACAAAATGAGTTAAGGGATCGAAGGGCTGAACGAAGAGAAAGCGAAAAGAAATCTTATGAGGACTCGACTCGTCGTCTCATGTGTTACTACTCTATAATTTTATGTTTCTTCATGTTTCATTATTAGTGTTTGACGTGTTAGAGTAGATTGGGATTGGTTTTGGTAGAAAATGAGACACTAGTATCATTAAGAAAGGCTTATTTTGGAAAAGTCAACAAGACATTGACTTATAAGTTAGAAGGTTCGGATGTGATTTCCGGTGATACGGCTAGTTTCAGGAGATGATTTGTGACTTAGGAGTGCGACCGGAATTGATTTTGGAGGTCAGGTGTAAAATTAAGCTTGAATTGACGAAGTTTGAATTTTGATGAATTTTATATGTACGGACCGTGGCGAGACGAGGATTCTAGAGGTGTGAATTTCATAATTTTTTGAGAAGTGGGCCTGGGGCTCGAGTTTTACTAGTTTCGAGGTTTTTGCTATAATTTGATTGTTTCGATTGGGTATTGTCCCATTTTCATATTTTGATGTATTCGTTCTGCTTTCGGCTAGATTCAACGCGAGTGGAGGCCGATTTCAGGGGCAAAGGCGTCGCGGGCTTGGGATTTCGCTGGTTCGAGGTGAGTAATACCTGTGAATGATATCCTGAGGGTTTGAAACCCCAGATTTTCAAATCATTGTTCTATATTGTGGTGACTTACACGCCAAGTATGAGAGTGGGGTAGAGCACTGTTGGGGACTGTGACTTGGTCCGTCCCGGTTGTGGATTTTACTGCGTAACTGACTGAAACTTGCTTGATGAAATATTGAATCAAGCTTATTGCCATGTTTTGGGCTTCGTGCCGGTTATTTGAACCCTATAGGGGTTATTATCACTGTTTTCATGACATTTAGCATACTAAATGATTTTAGTTATGAGTTAAACATTGTTTTGAAAAGGTGCAGTCATATTGCTAAAAGTTTAAAAACTTTAATTGCATTTTACTGATATTTTGTGTTAAAAGCTATTTCTTGACATTGACCGAGTGGCTCATCTGCATATTCTGGACTGAGATATGTGGATCGGGCTGCACGCCGCAGCGATGTAACGATGATATTATGCTTGGGCTGTAGGAGCCCCTCCAGAGTTTGTACACACCATCAGTGAGCATGGGTACCCAAATGGATCGGGTTGCGCACCGCAGCGGTCTTGTGCATTGCATTGCATTCATGCATTCACTGCTGTCTATACTACGTGGCATGATATTTAACACTCATATATTATTGGCATACATGCTATTACTTGCCTTGTTGACCAGATACCCTGGTCTTATATGTTAAGAAGTGTTGTGCCCAAGGGGCTGACTTATGTGCCGACTTGCACGATCTGATATAGCATTTATATGCTTGACTGTTGGAAAAAGGATATTTCTAAAAGAGATTTTTAACTGAGCTTGAGATTTTTCTAATGGATTTTCACAGTGTTACGATTTTTCTCAAAGGGTTGTATTGTCTCTTATAGTATTTTGGAGTGCTCATACGTGTTTTCTTATCGCTCAGATATTATTCGCTCTTATTATTATTGAGTTGGAAGTACTTACTTTACTCCCTGTACCTTGCTTGGAGTTGCAGGTACTGTTCACCCGGTAGTGGATTAATAGCGGATTGAAGGTATTGCTATCATAGCTAAGCAAGGTGACCGCTGGTATTCGCGGCACCGAGCTTCTTCTTCTTGATTTCCGGATTTTACTCTATGTATTATAGACTTTAAAAATGTAATAAAGATCCTCCTAGATGCCCGCGACTTGTGACACCCCGGTCGGGCTGAGTTAGTCTATAATGTTGTTAATTAATGTTCTTTAAATTGAAATTTCCATCTATCTATGTTTAGTAAATGTTAATGAAATGAATTGGGTTTAGTTGGTTGGCCTTGTCTTCACAAGAGGTGCCATCACGACCGGGTATAGAGATTGGGTCGTGACAAGTTAGTATCATTGCCTAGGTTACTAGGTCTGACGAGTCTTGAGCAGGGTTAGTAAAGTCTCGCGAATCGTTACGGAGACATCTGTATTTATCCTCGAGAGGCTGCAGAACCTTAAGGAAAACATCATATTCTTGAAATTATTATCGTGCGTACTTGATTCAGCTTGAGATATAACTCTTGAAATTCCTTCCACACATCTGTATGCGCACGCGAGCACTAAATATTATATGTACCTTGATGTCTTGTGATTTCCCGATCGAGGGGTGAGAGGCAATCATTGTGAGTATGTTAGGCTAGTCTGGAGGACTACAGGCCAGATCTTTGCATATGGCTTGAGCACCAAGTTGCTGATTGTGTGAGCAAGTGTTTTGAACTTATCTGTTCAGTGTTGTCTTCATTAGCCGGAAGGGCGGCTGGATATCCATATGATGACTATGTTAGTACTGCGAGGTATATCTATGTGATCTTGGTAGTGACGAAAAAGTCTGCTGGTTAATAGATGAAATGTTAAGTGTTCTATTTCTATTGTGGTTTGATATGTAGCCTGAGTTATGGACAAGTGAAGAATATTTTTGTGTCTCCTAGTTGAGGAGTGTAGTGCATTACATATGGCGACATGAGTTCAGACCCAGGAAGACTAAATGACAGTGTAATGTGTATGACGGTGGAAGGTATGCAAAAATATTAATTGAGGCGAAGCAGGTAGGTTATCTCCTACGCAGTGTTCTTAAGTGGCATGATCTCTCGTGTGTATGGTAAGAGGTCTCATGTGTAATTAAAGGATACGTGTTGAAATTTGAAAATTTGGTTCGCTTAAGAAAGTGGACTCAACTGATGTGGGAATGAATGTGGGGTTTGAGGAGAATGTCAGTGCTAGATTATCTCTGTATTCTCAAAACATGAAAATTAGTTGAGTTTGCTCTCAATGTGGCATTGTATCATCATCAGAGTAAAAAAAAGTGTTATGAGTTGTTAAGAGTGCATTGATATATGGCTTCGAGTCAAGTTGGGGAGGTTGTTGTTGATCAGCTGATTGCATGGTTATGTGCTATGTTGGTTCTGTTTTGAGGTATATTGGCGGATTAGTTCTGGTCGTAGAAATTGAGTCGAGGATGGCACGTGTGAAGGAAATATTTGATAAAGGTTATACGATGCTTCATAGATGTGTGGAAATAATAGGATATCTTGAGCTGTTGCTGACAAAGAATGCTCAGGGTATAGAGAAAGAAAATGGTTGTTTGTATTGGTATGAGATCATGTTTTGCGGTGTCAGAGTGCTAATAAGGCACGAGTAGTTCTGTTTGTTAAGTCAGATAATTTACAGTTGTATAAGAGTGAATGACTCTCGAGAATGGTTTTATTGTGTTCAAGATTTGGCATGTAATAATCAGGTGTCTTAAGGTTTTGTATGTGGCTACGGACTGTGTTTTCATTTATAAAAGATCAATGGTATTTTATGTTATTTGTGGGATCTTATGTATCATTATTTGGAAGGTAATGGTAACGAATTCAGATTCGTAGGAAGTTCTTCAAAGTAAAGAATTCTGGAATGTGGTATTTCTGGGAAAACTTTTGAGAGGGCATTCAATGGCCTATGGGTCTTAGACAGTGTGGTCTTATATACGAGTCTCGTGTGGTATACCTGGGTTGAGGTATTTTGGTGCTAGAACAAGAGAGAATATCAAATTAAAGATGAATCAGGAATGAAATTGGATAAATGGAATAGATTGATAATAAACTGAATCACTATGGTAAGGATATGATTAATTCTTGTATGTGTTCAAGGCAATGAGCATTACAAGTATCGTGCAGAGAAACTCTTGAGTGCTGGCAGTTTGCTTATATGGGTTTGGTTCGAAAGATTCAGTCCTGGTAGTTTAGCTTGTGCAATGGAGTTGGGAGAGAGAGATCTTGATGAGTTTTACCGTAGCTTAAAGGCGTATATATATTACCCATGGGTATGCGAAGCATGGAAGGAGTAGTGATTTCTCTTCTAGATGGGATAGATGCAGAGTTCTTGATTAGAGGAATACGTAGATGTTTGTGGTTAGGAAGGGAGTTGGAATTCTCATGTTACGCTAGTGTGGCATGGCATATGCGATTTATGTGTGTAAGGTTACGGTTCAGTTCATAATATAAAGTCATTAAATTCTTAAGTAGCACGGGAAACTGCAAATGGGTAAATGATCAATCTTCAGATGATTAAGGAAATGGTATTGCTTTCCTAATAATTTTACGGGGTTATATGTTCAGTAAAAAGGCAAGGTAATGTAAACTGATAATACTTCAGTAGTATTGCGAAACTTTTTTGTTGGATCGACTGCGGATATTTGAGCTTGTTGATGGCGCAGGGAAATTTTTGAATATCTTTCATGGTATGAATGAGTACTTGATGTGTGATATGTATTCATATGGCGGAATGTTGGGTCAGGTATAGTGATTCATGTGTTATATAGAGTCGGAGACTAGGAGTTGTCATGATCCGACTATGCAGTGGTTGTAGATCGTGTGTATCGACACCATTTAGCGATTATTAGAAATTGGAGGTCCGAGTGGATCTTTCTTTGCTTGGTATGTTAAATTTAGTTCATTTTCTTAATTGGGTCTTCGTGGCAAATGTTAGTGCAAAGGTTTCTACCATTAATTCAGTTCCGGTATTGAGAGACTTTGCGGTTATGTTTCTTGTGGCTGGGCATGGAACCGGGTGAGATTGTGGATTTTGGTATTTGTTTGGTGCCGGGCACCGTATCGTACGACTCTGGCAAGATTTATAGTAGTGGTAGGAGCAGCTTCAGGCTTCTTGGTATTGAGTTCGTTGGCAAGCCAATGTGGCTATGTATTTAGCTTGAGTTAGCTTGGTTAGTCCCGAGTTGTATTGTTGAGGGATAGGTTGATTTGATTATTCTTGAACTGGTTGGTGATTTGGGGAGATCTACCAGTTGCTTTCTATGATGTGAGGCGTTATGATTGGTTGGATATGGGCACATGTGGTGCGGTTCTATTGAGGGTTCATAGAGGGAGTTGAGCGGGAAGAGTGATCGAGTGTTGCTCGATATATGGAGTATTGGTTGTGGCCTATTGGGTTCGTGTCATATGTTATTATTTTAACCGTGGGTGTAATGAGTTGCTTTGGTTTCAGAAATCAAATGGGCGTGGCTGTCGAATTTGAGCATAGCAACTTGAGGTGTTTCATGCGTAATAGTGCTCCGATAGGACCGCGCATTATAGCGAGGCTACGTGGAGATTGGACCCTTTGGGGAAGATTCAAGTATTCTATTTTTACGATATGAGACGGGGTCTCAGCCTTGTGTTTTGATGGTACAAAGGAATTTGAGTTATAGTTCCTTCGTTTGAGTCATTTCTCATTATTTGAGTATGTTGAAAATGTTTCTCGTTGGTGCGTGTATTATGCAAGTTGAGACTTAGGCCTGTGTTGAGGTGTCATATCACCATCGTGGTGTGTTGGAGTCGAGGTGATCGTTGGAGTCATTAATGAGTACGAGCATGTTTGATTTCAGCTTGTTACAAAGATAACATCGAGGCTTGGCCTGAAAGTCTATCGTAGTATTAGTCATAGGAGAAGTGGCTTCATGAATGGTTGATCTGAGAAATGGTTGCGGTCTGTCGCATGTTTTATTTATCGTTGGCAGTGTATGGAAGTGTTTGAATAAGGTTTTAGCTAATAAGAGATTTCTATCGCTATTTGGTTATTGTGGGCAACTGCTGTAAGGAGAGGCTATCATTTCAAATGTTTGGATTATTTAGTATGTCATATGATTTCACCTGAGGTGTTAGGTATGGGTTATTACAGTTGGTTCGGGTTTATTTTGAATATAGATGTGATCCGATCTGGTGTATGATTTCGGAAAGTGAAATGTAGTTTATGGTTTAGATGGACTGTGAATTTCAGCTATATTATGTTGTCAGACCTATATCAGATAGGGCATCGCGGGCTTGAGATTTCGCCGGTTTGAGATGAGTAATACTTGTGAATGATATCCTGAGGGTTTGAAACCCCGGACGAGAACATCATAGTGTTGTATTGTGGTGACTTGCACGCTAGGTATGAGCGTGTGGTAGAGCACCGTTAGGGACTGTGACTTGGTCTGTCCCGGTTGTGGATTTTACTGCGTAATTGACTGAAACTTGCTTGATGTTATCTTGAATCAGGCTGATTGCCATGTTTTGGGCTTCATGCCAGTTATTTGAACCCTATAGGGGTTATTATCAATGTTTTCATGATACTTACCATATTAAATGATTTCAGTTCTGAGTTAAACAATGTTTGGAAAAGGTGCAGTAATATTGCTAAAAGTTTACAGACTTAAATTTCATTTTACTGATGTTTTGTGTTAAAAGCTATTATTTGACATTGCCCTAGTGTCTTATTTGCATGTTTTGGATTGAGATATGTGGATCGGACTGCACTCCGCATCGATGTTACGATGATATTGCAATTGGGCTGTAGGAGCCCCTCCGGAGTCTGTACACACACTCAGTGAGCGCGGGTACCCAAATGGATCAGGCTGCGTGCCGCAGTGGTCATGTGCATTGCATTGCATTCATGCATTAACTCCTGTTTGTACTATGTGGCATGACATTTAGCACTCATATATCATTGGCATACATGCTATTACTTGCCTTGTTGACCAGATACCCTGGTGTTATATGTTAAGGAGTGTTGTGCCCAAGGGGCTGACTTATGTGCCGACTTGCACTATCTGATAGAGCATACATATGCTTGACTATTGGAAAAAGGATATTTGTAACAGAGATTTTTAACTGAGCTTGAGATTTTTCTAAAGGATTTTCGCAGTGTTACGGTTTTTCTCAAAGGGTTGTACAATCTTTTATAGCATTTTGGAGTGCTCATACACGTTTTCTTATCGCTCTGATATTATTCGCTCGTATTACCACTGAGTTGGAAGTACTCACTTTACTCCATGCACCTCATGTGCAGTTGCAGGTATTGTTCACCCAGTAGCGGGTTAATAGCAGATTGAAGGTATTGCTATCATAGCTAAGCAAGGTGGTCGCCGGCGTTCGTGGCATCGAGTTTCTTCTTCTTGATTCCAGATTTTACTATATGTATTATAGACTTTCAAATTGTAATAAAGATCCTCTTAGATGACTCGTGACTTGTGACACCCCTGTCGGGCTGAGTTAGGCTATAATATTTTAATTAATATTCTTTAAGTTGCAATTTTGATATATCTATGTTTAGTAAATGTTAAAGAAATGAATTGGGTTAGTTGGCTGGCCTTGTCTTTACGAGAGGCACCATCACGACCGGTTATAGAAATTTGGTCGTGACAAATTTTGGGAGTTTAAGGAATATAAATGCGCCCTAATGTTTCCGTTCTTGAACATGTACACATTTCTCAGTTAAAAAGAGATGAATTGCTAATTACCTAAAAATTACTAATTGGAAGCATTAGCTATTTTAGCAGACTCTCTTTGAGAGCCTTTGAGTGAAATTTTAAATGAGATTTATCAAGATATTTGGCCTAGTGCACCTTTTAGCGTATATGTGCAAGAGTTAGTGTTTGATTGATACATGTATGTCCTAGGAAAAATGTAAATTGTTATTTTGTATTTTATCTTAATAAAATTTAAATTATGTTACTTGTCTCACCAGTTACATACATGGTTTATCATATTTTTTTCTTGTAATGGATTGATACTTGAAATAAAGTATGCACTAAGAAGTGATTTTAATTTTAATTAAAATAATTAGATATAGATGATGAATGGAAACTTAGTGACCGTTCAATTCTATACTAAATGTAGAATTAATACTATAATTAATTTACTTGAGTGTGTAATCACATGTATAAATTAATTGAAGTATATATTGATGAGTTAAACTTGTAATATTGTTTCTAATAACAGACATGACATTGAAAAGTATCATTGCTGACTTGAACAAGGGTGACAAAATAAATGGTAAAAAATTACGACACCTGGAGTCATAAGACCTGGCATGTACTCGAAGAGCAAGATGCTCTTGAAAGTATTAACCATGATATGAGTCACCTAGAGGAGAGTAACAATATCCAACACAGGAGGGATCTGAAAACTTATAATATTTGAAAGAAGAAAGAGTCCACTGCACGTGGAATTATTGTAAGTTCAGTTACTTATGATCTCATCCACGAATGTGAGCAATATACTACTGCTCAAGCCATGTAGGCACATTTAAGAGAGGCATATGGGAGTACGATTGTGACTCGCCTTTGACAACTAGCAATCAAGTTTGACATGTACAAAAAGCATGATGATCAATGTGTCAAGCAATATCTAAGGGTGATGTCAAATATGATTGATCAACTCAAAAGTGCTGGCCATGTTCTCTCTAATGAGTGGCAGGTTCAGATAGTGATTCGGTATCTTTCCAATAGTTGGGAACATCTAAAGGTTAACTTCACCCACAATGATACCATCAAAACATTTGCTGATGTTGCTCGTCATGTGGAGCTTGAAGACGAGCGGTCTGTGCTGCTAAAGTTGTACTTAATGCCTTTGTGGCAGAATCAAGTCGTACAAAGTGATCAAGCTTCAAGCGCACTAGAAACTAAAAAAATAACGAAAAGGGTATGGAGACTGGAGAAGGGTCCTCTAAGAAAAGAAACAAGTCAAATTCCAAGAAAGGAAAACGATTCATAAGAATAAAGACAAGAGAAAGATGAAGTGCTACAATTGCCATATCCTATGGCATTTTGCTCGTGAGTGCACTGAGCCGAAAAAGGTAGAATTTCAAAATGCATCTCTTAGTGTTATATATGTTTATAGCACAATTTTATTAACTGAATCTTATCTTGTGTGGATTGTAGACTCACGAGCCACCGACCATGTGAGCCGCGATAGAGAAGAGTTTATAGAGTTTTGCTGAATTCCACCCGGATCAAAGAATTTATATGTGGGAAATAATGCAAAGCTTGAAGTCAAAGGGATAGGCACTTGCAAAATGGACATGTGTGGTGGCCTTTCTTTGATGTTGCATTACGTCTTGTATGTTTCATAGATTCGACGAAACTTAGTCTCTGTGGTTGTTCTTCTAGATTTAGATTTCAATTTGAACTTTAGTCGCAATGGTCTTATAATTACTCAAGACAATGTTTTTATGGTTTTGGACATTGTTATAATGGTTTTAATGTGTTATATTGTAATATTAATATATACAGCTATTATGTTGATCATTGTGTTATGGCATGTTATTCTAGTAACAATGATGTCGATGTTACTACATGGCATGCAGGATTAAGTCACATTTGGTAGGATCGAGATAAAGGAAGGACATTTAGGTTCTTTTTATAAAATTGAAATGCCAACTTGTGAAAATTTTCTTGCCGGAAAGATTACACGTAAACCATTTGAAAGGCTAAGAGAGCTAATTTTCCATTGCAATTAATCCATTCTGATATCTGTGGTCCAATGAATGTGAGCTCTAGGTCTAGTGCTTTATATTTCATTACGTTCACTGATGATTTCACACGCTTTGGTTATGCCTATTTGATTTCTCATAAATCTGAAGCACTAGAATGCTTTAAGAAATATTTGAATGAAGTTGAGAATCAATTAAACAAAAGGATTAAGACCTTAAGAACCGATAGAGGGCATAAATATCTTTCAAAAGAATTTGAAGAATTGTGCATTGAACCGGGAATCTCCAGGCAATTAACTATTCCGTACACACCTCAACAAAATGGTGTAGCATAAAGGAGGAATAGAACACTACTGGACATGATAATGTCTATGATGGCACAGGCAAATTTACCCTATCTCCTTTTGGAAAATGCGTTATTAACTGCAACCTACATATTGAATAAAATGCATTCTAAATCAGTTTCTTCCACTCTTTATGAGCTATGTACTGGTCATAAATCAAACTTAAAAGATTTATGACCTTGGGGTTGTGCTTCATATGTAAAATATTATTTTAACAAGTTTGGTAAATGAGGTCCAAAAGGTAAGAAATGTATCTTTATAAGATATTCAGAACACTCTAAAGGGTATGTGTTCATTGGTGAATTGGAGGATGGAAGTGTTACTGAGGTTGAATCGCGAAATATCATAATTTTGGAAAATGATTTTCCAAAGAGTGGCGAGGTAAAGAATGGAGAGCCTCTTTATGAAATGTTAAACTCAGATTAGTCAACAAGTGTCTTATGACACAGTTGATAATCAAATTGATAAAGATCTTATTCTTGATCTGAGTGGGAGTGGGAGTGGGACTCTCTATCGCAAAATCCTTCTGACGAACCTGAATTTTAACTACGAAAGAGTGCCAAGAAAAATTTACCCAAACGTACTTATGAAATTGAAGATTATATTTTCTTGGTATCTCCCATAGAAATGGATAAGCGAAACTTTGTGACTGAGGCTTTATTGAGCCCTGGAAAATATGAGTGAAAGTAATGAAAGAAGAATTAGAGTCCATGAAAACCAACAAAATCGGGGATCTACTTGAACTTCTGCCTGGGCGTATATCCATTGGGAACATATGGGTTCTCAAAGTTAAACACAAAGTGTATGGGTCAATATGAAGATACAAGGTACGATTGGTGCCAAACGATGTTACTCAAGAAGCTGGAATAGATTACGAGGAAACATTTTCACCTGTTGTGAAGTTTAACTCAATTCTCTTACTTTTATCCATTGTTGCATGTTTGGATTTGGAATTACATCAAATGGACGTGAAGGCAACTTTTTCTCAATCGAGAACTAAACTAAGAAATCTACATGGAACAACTTATAGGCTTCATCGTTAAAGGCCAAGAAAAGATGGTTTGTAAATTTAAAAGATCTATATATGGCCTGAAACGATCTTCAAGGCAACGGTATTTGAAATTTCACAAGGAGGTAATCTCATATGATTTCACCATGATCAATGAAGGCCATTGTATTTATGTGAAGAAGTCCAATGGGATGTTTGTACTTCTTTCTCTTTATGTGGACGATATTTTATTGGCCTGAAACAATTTGGAGTATTTGAAAACTATCAAGTCATGGCTTACAGAGTCATTTTACATGAAAGATATGGGCGAAGCATACTACATTGCTGAAGTTAAAATCCAAAGAGACCGTTCCAAAAAGTTATTGTATCTATCTCAAGAAACTTATATAAAGGAAATTTTGGAGCGTTTTCGTATGGGATGATTGCAAATCCATGGATACTCCTATAGTAAGAGGTGAAACTTTAAGCCTTGAGATGTGTCTAAAGATTGAAAATGAAAAGGAAGACTTGTCTCGAGTTCCATATTAAAGTTCTGTCGGGAGCATGATGTACACTACGATATCTACTCGCCCAGACATTTGTTATGTCGTAGGTCTGGTTAGCGGGTATACATCCAATCCTGGAAGAGATCATTGGAAAGTTGTGAAGAGAATTTTCAGATACCTGAAGGAAATTGCAGATTATTCACTATTTTATAATGGAAACGATTTATACTTAAGAGGATATACAAATGGTGATTGGGTTGGTGACTGGAATGATGGAAAATCAACATCCGGTTATGCCTTCTCACTTAATGGTGGTGCTATATCATGGAAAAGTAAGAAACAAACATGTACAACCCTTTTAATGATGGAAGCTGAGTTGTGCATCTGCAGTATAAGAAGCTGTTTGTTGAAGCGATTCTTTGAGCATTTGGATATTACAAAGAAAACTTAGGATCCCATGACTCTATGTTGTGATAGTCAAGTGGCTATTGTATATACAAAATATCATAAGTATCACAGCAATACAGAACACATTGACATCAAGTATAACTTTGTTAGAGACATGGTACTAAATGGATAGATAAATTTACAATACATTCCTAGACGAAGCATGATAGATGATCCTTTTACAAAGGCGATATCTAGAGAACTATTTGAGAAACATGTAATGGCTCTAGGTTTGCAAAGGATATGAATATATATATTTATGTATTGTAAAAGGACTTGATTATTTTAATATTCTCATCAATATTTGACTCTTGAATTTACTCTTATATCTCATATGCATGTGATGAATGTTTTGTAGATAACGTGTGTCGAACAAGTCACGAGACCGGAATCTCACACGATTAATGGCCTGTTACGTTAAGAATCATTAATAGATGAGACCTTATAGAACCTTGGATAATGCGAGATTATATTTACTTGTAAAGGTCGGTCTTGACAACTAATCAGACTTATGAATTTTACTATTCGATTATGACTTGTTTTGTAAGCTAGATGCAAGTTTCTCTAAGAAGATGGTTTGAGGATTATTGAAGTGAGAAACTCGAGTTAGAAATTTAGATATGTCTAGACAAAGATATGTACGGTGTTGAATGATTAAAAGAATAAGACACACATTCCAATATAAGGTGAGAACATCGTGACATGTGTTTCATAACACGTGTGCTGTCGACCAATGGGATAATGGAAGAATGAATCCCTGTTTCTTCATTGCGTGAGATCCCAAAGAAGTTAAAGTAACTTTTATTTTAATGCAGTTTGACCTTTCACTATCTCTTGAATTGCCAATAAGTGTTGCTACTTTAGCATGCCACTAATAGCCATAAGCGATTCAATAATGCTAGGAAAGTAGTTAATTTGGAATGGAAAGATTCGAGTAGAAAGGGAAGACAACTAAAATTTAGTAATTTAACTTGTATTCATATGTCGACCATTACACTTACCATGAGGGTATCAAATGTAATTATGAATACAAAACTAAATATGAACTCGAGTTCACCTATTTCGAGGATGAGTGTCACGATCCTAAACCCAAACCTAGTTGTGATGGCGCCTCTCGTGAAGACAATGCCATCTGACACATTTCCAGTTTACTCTAAGCAGCTAAAATAATAAATACCAAGTCTTAAATAAAATAAAATCCCAAAATACTAGTATAAGTTGCGGAGGTAAAAACCAACACAATCGATATCGGGGTGTCACCTAGTCATGAGCATCTAAAACAATACTAGAAGTCTGAAGACTAATCCACTACTAAATAACTGAATAAAAAAAGAACTAAGATAGAGAGAGAATGCACTGGGCTGCAAATCATCAAGCAACTACCTAATAAATCTCCAAAGACCTGGTGGAACTATCAACCCTCAAGAGAAAGACCTGTAGTGCCCGAATCTGCATACAGGGGTGCAGGGAGTAAAGTGAGTACTCCAACTCAGTGAGTAATAAAAATAAATGAAGACTGAGAAATAGAAAACAACGTATGGCACAACATTAAGTTAAATGAGGCATAACGAAAATCAATAAATATAATTAAGCAGTGAAATCTCATACACATCCTTTAAACAATTAAACAATATATCGGAAAGACAACTAAAAAGGTAAACATATAATAACAGCCCCTCGGGCACAATCACAACAGAATCATCCCTTCACGCAATATCACATAAGAATACCAGCCCCTCGGGCTATATCTCATATCACAATGGGTACCCCCGCTCACCGAGGGTGTACAAACTTAACAGGGGCCCCATACGGCCCAAGCGCAATATCAAGCCATCTCGTGGCATCAATAATATGCTCTCGGCCTCATATCAATCTCAAGACACCCCGTGGCGTACAATCTCAGGCTCTCGGCCTCATTATCATAATCAATGTATCACTGTTGTAGCGTGTAGCCTGACCCAAATGTATCCTTACAACACAGGCCCTCGGCCTTACTTAGTCAAAATCTCATAAGCCCCTTGGGCCACAGTTAAATATGAAGCTCAACTCAAATATCTTTACAAAATATCATTTAATGTGTTTAAACAGAATAACATATCTAGGTTTATAAAATAGTAAATTATAGTATGACTAAGTACTAGTATGAAATCAAACAGTAAGGAAAATATCATTTAAACTCCCCTAAGGGTTCAAAGAATTGGCAAGAAGCCCACATATGGCACTTAATCCAAACTATAATAATATTAAAGAATTAACTGTCAAATACGCAGTAAAATATTCATTTGGGATGGACTAAGTCACAATCCCCAACGGTGTACGATTTCATGCTCGTCACCTAACATGTGTCTCATCTAATCATACCCAAACACTGTGAAATTCTAGGGTTTTATACCCTCAGGACAACATATAAAATTATTACTCACCTCAATCTGGCCCGAAACCTAGCTTGCAATGCCTTTTCCCTTCGAATCGATCTCCAGATGCTCCGAAACTACCAAAATCATAACGTAATGATTAATTTATGCTAAAGGGATGAAGCCCGCCAAAATTAATCGAAAAACATCACAAAATCCGAAATTACCAAAACCCGACCCCCGGGTCCACGACTCGGAATTGGATAAAATTAATATCATTAGATTCCTTATCTCCCCACGAGTTCGTAAATATAAAAAGTTCTAAAATTAGACCACAAATGGTCTTCCAAAACCTCAAACAAAGTCCTAGGTTTCTAAGCCCTAGTTCATAAGCTTTACCTTTAATTACGGCTCTAATCCATTCAATAACACCATAAAAAGGAATTTTCATAATCTAAAACCTTACCTTAGTGACGTCTCTTTGATTTCTCTCATCCAAATCGTACAAAGCTCCAAAATTCGTGTTTAAAAGTGAAGAAACCCTCTGAAAGTTGTGAACGAGGAATCAATATATCCTGTCTAGATATTTCCTCATCTGCGATACCGTATTTGCGGTTCTTGATCCGCTTCTACGGAAATCAATTAAGCTTCCCATTATCTGCATCTGTGACTTCGTAGATGCGGTCCTCCTATCCACTTCTACGGTTTCCTGAAAAATGCACCTCTAGCTGCTTTTGTGGCCCATCTTTCGCATATACAGCGCCGCACCTGCGGTCCCATATCTGCAGGTGCGGAAATACTAAAAGCAGCACAATCTGCACCAGCAATAACTCTTCAAGCTCCCCGTCAACCATCAAAAATCATCCGGAGACCCCCGGGGCCTCAACCAAAAGCACAAACATATCTCATAACCTTATTCAAACTTGTACCAATCTTCAAAACACCTCAAACAACATCCAAAAGCACCAAAACTCATCGAATTCAAGCCTAAGGTTCTAAATTCTTCTGCATTCCGCTTTTGATAAAAAAAACCAACCAAACCACGTCCAAATGACGTAAAATTTGCACACACATCCCAAATGACATAACGAAGCTATTGCAACTTCCGAAATTCCATTCGGACCTCTATATCAAAATCTCACCTATAAACCGGAAAATGCCAAAAACTCATTTTTGCCAACTCAAGCCTAAATCTACTCCGTACCACTATAACATATTTCGATCACGCTTCTATGTCCCAAATCACCTAATGGAGCTAAACAAATCATAAAAATTCCAATCCGAGATCATTTACAAACAAGTCAAAACTTGGTCAAACCTTTCGAATTTCAAGCTTCAAACTGAGAACTATTCTTCCAAATTCATTCCGATTACCCTAAAACCAAAACCAACGATTTACATAATTCATAATGCATAATACGGGGCTAGACATGCCCGAGAACTAGCGAGCAAAGTCCGAAAGCTCAATACGACCAATCGGCTCGTTACATCCTCCCCCACTTAAACATATGTTCATCCTCGCACGTGCAGTGTTGTTCTAAAAGCCAATCAATCACTGAATAACCTCACTATGAACATATCCGGGGGTGGTCCCACGTCACCCTATCTTACATAGGTCCGGTAACACAATGTAACTAAATTTCATAATCAACCTAGACCTTAAACCTTAGAACCACATTACCACTCCTGAAATCATCTACAAGATTAGAATCTCATATTTATACTCTGAATAAGCTCGAACAAGCTGTAATAACCCATACTTGCAATCTCAAGTGCAATTATATGACATATCTCATAACAAAAACACTAGTAGTGGTAACCTCTAATCACAATAGTTACTCCAAACATCAGAATTTTGATAATAAGCCTTTTGTAAAATAAAGCCTCATTTCAACACTTCTGTATACTTCCATTGATAAATGAAACACATAGGAAGTCATAGCCACTCTTCAGATCGATCATTCGTGAAGCCATTTCTCCTTTCTAAGACGAACATCGATATTATCCCTCCAACATGCTGAAATCGAACTCGTTTGTATTTATTCTAGATCCCAACGATCTCATCTAATCCAACACAACCACTCTGGGGACATGACATATCAATACAATCTACAACCACTACTCATGCAATCCGCACACCAACAAGCAACAATCCGAACGTACTCAAATGAGAGAGTTGTACCGCAAGCTCACTAGCACCACCACACACAATGCTGGGAGTCACACATTGTATAAATAAAACACATAATTCTAGCTCGAATGGTCACTTGTCACGACCCTATCCAAACACTGGTCCACATGATACACATCAACTCATTATGCTCAAAATCGATAACCATGTGAAACTTGGTGTCTAAAACCAAAGCAAATCATCATAACCATGACAAAGCAATTAAAATAACATTACACGGACCTGAAAGGACACAACCGTTATGCTATCCACCGAGCGATACCCCACACTCTTCTCGCTCGAATTCCACTGAGAGGCCCCAATAAAACTACATCACATGTGCCTATAACCAACAAATCTTAACGCCTCGTATTACGTAGAGATAAATCATAGATCTCCCCAGATCACTAACAAGCTTAATAACAATCGAATAAACGCATTTCTCAACAATACAACTCGGAGTAAACCAAGCCGACTCAATGTAGAACACACCTCCATATTGGCCTACTAATGAACCCCCTATCAAGGAGTTTTTGAAGCTGCTCCTTCGACTCCTTTAACTTCGTTGGTTCCATATGATACGATGTCTTGCACCAAATCAATACCAAATCGAAAACCATGTCCGGTAACATGCTCGGCAGCAGGAAACATTTCCAAAAAATCCCTCACCACCGGAAGTGAATCATGGTAGGAGTCTTTACACTACCATCCATCACGAAGGCCAAATAAGAAAGACAACCTTTCCAGCCATCAGTTGGGTCTTCAAAAATGAAACAACATTACTTGGATCATAATCCGTCGAATCTCGTCACTCAATAAGTGACATTCCCGGAATAGCCAATGTCGTCGTCTTAGCGCAATAGCCCAGAATAACACAACACTGAGACAACCAGTCTATACGTAATATCGCATCTCAAATCTAACATACCCAAGCAACAAGGATGCACTCGGGTATCCAAACTCCAATAGTTACCACACAAGACCGATATACGCGATCCGCAACCACAACCTAACCTGTTTATCAGAACCACCAGTCTTCAAATCCATAAAGCACGCAAATCAACATATGCGATCCTAACTCCACCGTCTGAATATACAACATACCTCTAATACACAATCATCCCATGAGGTACTCATAAAATCCTTCTGTGCCACCAAGCGACTCGGCTAACAGTAGTCGATCCAACAAGAGAGCACCACAATACTAATGAAGTATCGTTAACTCAAACCCATCACCCTTTGTAAAATCTATACTTTCATCAAGCCATACCAGTTAGTAATATCATTTATCTAGTCATGAGAAACTGTCCATGCTGCTTAAGAATTTATGACCTTCTTCTCAGAATTGAACCATGACCTTACACATGCAAATCTCAATCCTACACAACATACCGCATATACCAAACCATCCTATGATAAATATGAGAAACCTCAATAATCCGCTTCGAGCTACAAGCAACTACGTACTCAACAAGCCAAGAACTTTTCCATTTGATCCCATCTTAAAGAAATTCACTATACATCCCATGCTCCTCATGCCAGTATAAAATATACATCTCTAACAGTGGTAGAAATTATCAAGAACTCTACGAATCCCCTATGCATAAAACCAAGACATCAGACTGACTCTTTCTAACTCAACCAACACTACTGAAAAAATTGTCTATGGCAACGCATGGAAAACCGTTCCAGTAGGTAGCTAAACCGTTGCCGTAGCTATATTGGAACGGTTTGCAAACTGTCACTTCTGCTCGCGTGCCAATAGACCTATAGGAACGGTTCTTGGAACGGTTTTCATCTCCGTTGCCATAGATACGTCTATAGCAACGGTTTTCCTTTTCTCTATTAGAACGATTATTCCTTCCAATTGGGACGGTTTATAACCGTTACTATAATGTGTATGCAACGGCTCATAAACGTTACCATATTATCTAATGCAGCACTTTCGTAAGCTATTGTTATGATTATTTATGGATATAACAACGGTCTCTTAAAGCTATTGTAACGGTTGTTTTTATATTGCTACGGTTTTTAACTACCTATTAGAACGGTTTACCGAATCTATTGAAACGGTTTACATTCTAATGGAACGCTATTTGTGTCCTATTGCAACGGTTCTGGTAGGCTATTATAACAGTTTATTTAAAACAGAAATATAACTCATGTTGTATATATATATATATATATATATATATATATATATATATATATATATATATATATATATATATATATATATATATATATATATATATATATATATTAACACTAAAATTTAAATAAATCACAAAATAAAACTATTAATAATATAACTCATCCAACAAACTAATAATATCCATAAAAGTAAATGTTCTACCTCAAGTGCATAAGTTTAATACATTTCAAGATAGTAAGTTTCAAAATATTGACAACAAAAGATTACTAGAACATTCATCTATAGCAATTCAAAATTCATCTTAAGTAAGGTCTAGATATTTATTGCCTTCATCTTCTATTTCTTGATCTACTCCACCTACAAAAGAGGATAAATAAAGTCATTACCTTTCATCTTGAATGCCTAGACTAAAAGAATTGATCAAACAAGAAAAAGAAAAATAATGGACATACAAAATGCTAGTCATGAGCCTAGCTCTTCTACAAAAATACATTATCACGACCCAAATTTGGACATTAAATGTATATGCAAGCTACTAAAAAAGAACAATATATCAAATTAATCCCGTTATAGGATTTAAAAGGAAAATAAACCACAAAGACCATTAAGCCTCAAGAGGGCATGGCATCCACAAAGTTTTCTCCCATATTTGAAAACCAGCTTGAAAGTTCTACATCAATGGCTAACATGACACAAATGCAAAGTTTAAGTGGCTGCACTAATCAAGCCACCACATGCGTTCAATGCAAATAAAATACTTCCGAAGATAACCAATAACCTGGTCTCACATTCCAAACCAGTTTCTCAACCCACACTCCAAAAAAAGGCTCTCAACATAACTCACAAGTGGGAATAAAAAGCATTTAATTTCTTCGTAAGGCATAAAATCAACTAACCCATTTAGCTCCGCTAATTTATCCAGTGGCTTGCCACTAACTTTTAATAAGTTACCAGACAACACAAGAAAAATTAAAGAGAGGTAGAAAAATTACTCCTACTAATCCATAAGGAGTTAAAATATGTCTCTACATTAGTTAATCAAATAAATCGACCAACTTACTTGAATTACCATCAATAGAGTTTTCAAGAACCTCAATTATCAGGGGCTTAAATTAGATGAGAACTAATTCATTATAGCATGCCAAGAATGTAAATCCTATATGTCAGAAAATTGACCTATTGTAACAATCCTAATGAGTGAAGTTTATCTATAGCAAACTAAACCTGAAATGGAGTCCAAAAAAGTCATAAAATGACGCTAAAAGGACAACCAAAGTTACAGCCAAGTTAAAATATACTTAACTAACATGTAAATTAAGTCTTCTACCTCAAAGGACATCTCTTGAGGAATTGATGACCAGTGGACTTGTTTTAATTAATATCATCAAAGCTAACCTGTCATGCCAGAAAAATATGTTGATGAGATAAAGTGTCATACTTGTGAAAAACTGTAAAGTCATCTATTTCCATATCAAACTTCAAATTGATATTTGCTAGAAGACCTTTTTAAGGAGAAAGCAAGTAATAAATAAAACCAAGAAAACTCCAAATTTGTCAACTATCATTAAGAACCGTTGCATTTTTGTAAAAATGAAACTACGAGATGAACAACAACTCATGCTAGCTAGTTGCATTGTGGTCTACATGTAACTTTAAAAGTGACCTCGCTGATATAAAATTTGGCACCTAACAACAGAATTACGACTAGTTGGATTTATCCAGAAAAGGTAGTCTATGACATTGCTCTATGATAAGAGAATCTTAACCACAACTTTTCTTGTGATGTATATACATATTTTTCTCAGTTTTTTCTAAATCTCACAATTCATTGAACAGGAATTTCAAAAGCCACATTATTCTTGTTTTTACTATTTTAATAAGTTCAAAAATTAGAAATCTAATTATTTTACTAGAGCTATAGAAACAACCCTCATCAAATAGGAATTAGTAGCATAATTTATTAAACAACAGACCTTTGTTACTTTTGGTTGGTAAGAGTCAAACTGGGATATAGAGAATATTGAGATACAGATACAACACAACTTCTTCCACTTCTCTATACAAGATAGACAGAAAGGCAAATGCCCAAGCATCAACGTAGAATAAATACTAATGATGTGCACTTAGAAATATTAATAAAGTAATCAGATACTTAGCAACTTATTAGTAATATATGGCATAACTACCGAACCATCCTAATGATGGCAACAAAAATTTTCGTAAGTTACCAAACATAAAATGAGACACAAAAGTAGCTACGATCAAGTAAAAGCGATTACAGTTATGAATAATATATTTCAGAGAGTCAAAAAATAAAGAAAAAAGAGAGGGCACAACTATTTGTGAAGCAGACCAGTTTCTCTATGAGGTCTGTTGGTGACGAGCGTGGAAGAGTCTCTGTTTGATGCGTTCACAATCGAGCTCAATAAAACCTACAAATAGAAAGTTTATTTTGAAAATAAAGAATTCAGCAACATAAAGGGGAAAAAGTAACAAAATATAGGCAAAGTTATCAAAGTAATTGTAGCAGTGATTTTTCAATACGAGAATAACTAAAATCCCCAAATCTATTCAGTGTCTTTTTCTCATGTTTTGTGATTCATTAAACAAAAATAAACGTTTCAAATAGGCACTATTATAATACTATCAAACTTGAAAATAAAACCCAAAATACGAAAAAATCAACGTGTTTGGGGTAATTTTGACAACCAACCAAAAACTTCTCACACTTTGCTGTACTACAAATTACTTTAGAGAAAAATAGAAATCGCTAAGTGAGAAGGACGCTAAATCAATAAGAAAACTCTAATATTAATTGTAGAAAAATTAACTACATAGAGAACAAAGATTCTAAAGATAATAAGGGTTGTGAACCTGAACCCTAAGTCCTAAATTGAAGCTTGAAAGTGCTTACAAGGTCTATTCGAGTTTTATTTCTGGCTGGAGATATACTCAATGACTGGAGAAATTAGCCCAAATCTGTTGGTATCGCCAGGAGGCTGCACGAGATAGAGAGTGGAAGTGGTTTTAATTTCTTTTTTCATATTTATTGATGAAGCCTTCGCAGGAAAAATAGGGCTAAGTTTTGGTTTTCTAATCTGTTAGAGCTTTTAGTTTTAAATTTCTTTTTTTCATATTTATTAGATCTTTTAGTTTTTAAGGTTGGGAGGCTAGCAAATTTTCAGCAAAAAACGAGAGGGAATGTCTAACCGTTCCCATAGCAATTTTTCCCCAAAAACCGTTGCCATATACATGTCTATTGGGACGGTTTATAAATCCGTTGCAAAACAAATCTCTATGGCAACGGTTTTGTTACAATTGCAACGGTTTTATGTCTAAAGCGTGCTTATACCACCCAAATTCTATTGTAACGGTTTCAACCATTACTATATCCGCTCTATGGCAACGGTTCACAAACCGTTGCCTAAATAACTATTCCCATAGGCACATTTTCTGGTAGTGCAAGCTACACGAGCTATCAAAACCTAAGAGCATTGCCGCGAGACACATGTGGAAACCCACCACTTTACAAGTAGCCAAGAACCGATCATATCCTTTACCATACAGATCCAGCCTACTAACAAGTTGTTCTAATCCTCTGAGTTCCTTCCAAATTACCTTCAAATTCATATGTTTCCTTTCTAGTACATCACTATCCTTAACTAAAACTTGCCACACAAACTTTAACTTAAAACCACACCACCTAAGCCTCATAAGCCGCTGAATTCTCTCCTGAATATTGGCAAAAGCACCACATTCAAAATACCTACCCTGAAAGGACTTCCAGCGAATCCAAGGCCATTACCTTTTACCTTTCTGGTACTGCTATATAGAACCCTATAATAGTATAGAAATACTCTAGTCTTGACACCATCCAGTGCAACCTTAGTTTCCAGCAACACATATAACTTGGAAATCTCCAATTATTACATCTAAAATACTGAACCCATCAGAACCATTCTCGAGAGTCATTCACTTTACTCAATCCGCAATTAGAGCGATCAAACAGACCAGACCATCTATGCTCCATTATCACTCCAACACCGCAAAATATAACCTCACCTTTATACAACCAAGCAACTTTATGATCTATGCACCGCACATCTTTTACCAATAACCACTCAAGTCATTCCACGATTCTCATACACCCATATTGCATAGCATAACCTTTATTGAAATTCCATTTACTCGAGCCATCCTCGGTCTCAACCTCCGTAAGGCATAATTGATTTACTAGTATGCCTCCAACTAGAACCAGCATAGCACACAATCGTGCAATCAACTAGTTAATAACAGACTCCCCCACTTGGCTCGAAGGCATAGATAAAAAAACACAATAACTCTTAATACATATATGTTATTACTGCCATAACACCATAGTAAGATTGAAAATTTTCATGAGCTCGTGAAACACCGACCATCTAGTACTTTAAATCTTCTACAAATCTCGCATTCACTCTCACAATAGTTAAACCCACTCTCTTAAGAGTTCAAAATTCAAATTGTAACACATATACTTCCCTGGAAATAGATATCCCACTACAAAACAACACAGGGATCACACAAATTTCAGCACCCTCCTCAGGAGATAACCCACCTGCTTCGCCTCAAACTACCATCTCTTTATACCCTTCCATCGTCATAGACATTACACAATCACTTAATCTTACGGAGTCTGAGCTCATAGTGCAACATGAAATTTACTTCACTCCCAACTAGGACGCATGAAAAGATCCTTCACACACCCATAACTCGGGGCTATACCTCAAATTGGGATATAAATCAAGCACCTAATAGTTCTTCTATCCTCCAGTGGACCCTTCTCGTTACTTCCAAATTAATGATTACATCTCACAGTCACAACAAACTCATCGCATAGCCATCTTGCCATCACTTATAGTATCAGGGATACTACCGAACATATAAGTTCAAAAACACATGCTCACACGATCAGCACTTCCGTGCTCAAGCTATAGGAAAAATTCAAGCCTAAGGTTTTAAATTCTTCCGTATTCCTCTTTTTATAAAAAAAACCCAACCACACCACGTCCAAATGACCTAAAATTTGCACACACATCCCAAATGACATAAGGAAGCTACTACAACTTTCGAAATTCCATTCCGATCTATATATCGAAATCTCACCTTTCAATCGAAAAATGCCCAAAACTCAATTTCGCCAACTCAAGTGTAAATCTATTTCGGACCTCCAAAAAACATTTTGATCACGTTTCTAACTCCAAAATCACCTAATGGAGCTAACCAAATCATAAAAATTCCAATTCTAGATCACTTACAAACAATTCAAATCTTGGCCAAACCTTTCAAATTTCAAGCTTCAAACTGAGAACTGTCTTCCAAATTTATTCTGATTACTCTGAAATCAAAACCAACGATTTATATAAGTCATAATGCATAATACGGGGATAGACAAGCTTGAGAACTGGCGACCGAAGTGGAAAAGCTCAAAACGACCGATCGGGTCATTACAATGAGGAATCATATAAGTAGCTACTGGAGTAACGGGTAATGTGTGGGGGTATAGCGAGTAATAAGATTCTCATGTTAGTAGTGAATCCTTTCCGAAAGTGATTGGATTTCTACATGGAGCTGTTAAGAAACCTTAAAGGGTTTAAGAATATTATAGCTCTTAATGCTCGCAGGCCGAATAGACTATTTGTTACTATAAATTACGTGTGCTACTGCCATGTACTTTCTTGGATCTAGTTATACTTTGTACGGAGTGGGAGACGTAGGTTATTGGATTTAAGTTATGGGTCCCCCATGTGGACTGACCCAGCCAACTTATAAGAGATGAGGCCGATGAAAGTTAATATTATCGGGAAAGTTAATTACTCCTAGAAGGATAGGAAAAATGTCACACGTTAGAAGAAGTAGCGACGTGGAAACAGAAAGTTATCGATAGTTCTCCCCGTCTTCTCTTCTCTATATATTTCTCTTCATTATAGAGATTCTCCCTTGGCAAGAAAAAGTAAGAACACAACAAACTATAGGCATCTAGTTTGTGAACAAAAACTCTGGAGATTCATAATACGATTTGGGGCAATTCTTTTGGTAGTGAATTCAGCAGTTTTCGCTGCGTCAATAAGGTACACAATTCGTTGTTCTCGCCCCTCATTATTATCTTGCAATACCACCAAACATGAATATATTTGTTTGCAAGGGAATATTAGTTCCACTCTGATCAAGAATAAGAGAGTAAGAGGTTGTCCGATGAAGGAGAATGTCCCATAGAAGATTTGGAATGTGCTCTTGTTTTTTCTTTTCGTATTTTTTGTTTGAATTTTTTCCTTTTCCGTTTTTGACAGTTGTGCCAATTCAGAAAGTAAATACTCTAGAGGTAAATGCGAGCCATAAGCTTCAGATGCTTCACATTCAACTATTTAGATGTCTCAATTTCGTTCCTTCATGTCTCTTGGAATGGTAAAGAGCCAGCAACTGAAACTCCTTGCTAGTTGCTTTAGAGGTGCACAATTTTAGAGGCAAAAAAGGTTATACACATAATGTTTACATCATGTCATACTAATTTATTATGATTAAGTTAAAAATTAATTAAATTAAAGTGAGGAAGTGTATCAAACAAAGAAGATCACTTTCGCCTAGTGAAGGATAGTGTTAGTGCAATGATAAAGTTCTTTGTGTGATTTATAGGTCATGAGTTTGAGCAGTAGAAGCAGCTACTAATGCTTGCATCAAAGTAGTCTATCTACATCATACTCCTTAAGGTGCAATATTTTCTCAAACCCTGCATGAATGCTAGATGCTTTATGCACCCAGCTGCCCGATCACTTTCACCCAGCATGTGACAGTTGATTAACATAATATTTAGTTCAACCCTTGCTCTCTGGAAAAAAATTAAAAAGGAAAAAGGGAAAAGGAAAACATGTCGTTATGCGTCAAGAAAAAAAATGATTCTATAAACATTTCAAGTGTAAAAGAAAGGTAGTCAGATTTTGTACTTCAGATGAATTATTCCTCAAGACATTTTACACAGAGCATATGCGTTAAAATATACTCCAACGAAAGAATACTACATATTTCTTTCTGCTATATAAGGGTTTGAAATTACTTGAAATATTCAACAAAGCAAATAGTCAAGAGATTCTTCAAACTGTATGGACTAATAACTGGGCTAATCGTCTTTGGGAAAACAGTCACACTTCGCTGTTATGTGCAAGTTTGGTCATTGCCAAAGAAGATTTGCCCCGTAATTCAGCCATACATTATTATAACAATATATTCAATTGCGGAAAAGGTAAATTTTATTTTCTATTTTTTCTCGATATTTTCGTCTTTACGCGTGCATGTTCCGAAAGAGCGCACTTAGAGTAGAGAAAGACAAATTACGCTCAACAATTAATTATTGGGCCTAAATGTTAGTGGTTCGAGATGAGATGAAATAGCATTGAGAAATAAGCCCAGCGCAACTCCATAGCTTTGTTGAGAGAGAATGTTCAGAGCAATAGAACATAAAGAGAGAAAGGAGTGTAAAACGAGTTCATCAAAATTTAGCTCTGATACCATGTGAAATGGCATGACCGTCTTACTTTAAAGCCTAATCGCCTTCCCATGCGGATATTCTTTCTCATTGACCACGCACGCCAAAATTCTTTATGATAATGGATGGAAGTGAGACTCGAATAACCAATACCTTCGCCTACTTTGATACCATGTGAAAGAATTTGATCATCTAACCCAAACCTTAAGATAATACATGTCATACGTTCCAATTTATATGGTAGTGCTTGGATTTCAAGAGTCAAACAAGTTTGTCTTTAACCGTGATATTTTCATATGCCTTATTTTTTCCTTTTTAATTATTGTGATTTATAAGCATTTTTTTATGTATTTTTCAAATATGTAACTTTTATTTAAAAAACTTAAAAAATCTACGTTTGAATTCGTAATCAAAATTAAGATGTTTGACTCCTTAAATTTTAATTATGGTACATAAAAATTTGGGACAGATGGAGTAATAAAAGAGAAGAAAAAAAAAAGATTTGATGCAACACTGGAACCAGATATATGCGTTGGTTGCATGCAACATAGACAACAAGAAAAAAAGGAAGAACCAGATAGGGGTAAAAAAATGTAAAAAAAAAAAAAGAAGAAAGAAAAGATTAAGGAGTGTTACACGTGCTAGATTCGGGTATTACACGACCAAACAGGAATTTGGGATTTCTTAGCAAGGGATATTAGTTTCATTATAATTTGCAGAGGTGGATCTAGGATTTGAAGTTTATGGGTTAGGAAATTTAATATATTTAAATTATTGGGTTCTAAATTTATAAATTGTAAGTATATGATAAATTTGTTAAGACAAATACATAATTTGAATAAAATTATTGAGTTCGATCGAACCCTTAGATTGTGTTCTAGCTCTGCCCATAATTAATTGTGATCAAGAATAAGGGAGTAAGAAGTCGTCCGACGAAAGAGAATATCCCATAGAAGCTTAGGAATGTGCTCTTGTTTTTCTTTTCTTATATTTTATTTGGATTTTCTCGTTCCTTTACCTTTCTCACATTTGTGCCAATTCAGAAAGTAAATGTCCCAGAGTTAAAAGTGATCACCACAAGCTTCATATGCTTCACTTTCATGTCTCTTGGAATAGGAAAGAGCCAGCAACCCAACTCCTTGCCTCCAAATAGAGGTCTAAAATTGTAGAGACATGCCTTAAAACGCAAGAAACTTAATAAAGTGATAAATTAGCAATTTTTTTTTATTTGTACATAATTAAGGCAATAAAGTTGTTGAGCCAATTAATATTCCTGAGTAACCGGTAGCAAAGTTGTACCGTGAGAGATGGGTGTAAAGAAT
Organism: Nicotiana noctiflora; assembly: GCA_032618575.1. Lineage (NCBI taxonomy): Eukaryota > Viridiplantae > Streptophyta > Magnoliopsida > Solanales > Solanaceae > Nicotiana > Nicotiana noctiflora. The sequence continues at coordinate 93,482 of JASVEL010004040.1, read as the reverse complement.
CCCCATCCCATCGGGATATGAAATAGAACATAAAATCGTAAGGTCCCAAGCAGTGGGAGGAACTAGGGCTCTGACCGCGTGTCTGTCGAAGAGTGAGGTGGCAACTCATAGACAGTAACTTGGTTAAGGGAACACACCAGAGGAAGAGATTTAAGGCAACTTCATTGACCTACCGGAATATCGTTTGCTCGAATACATTGTTGGTATCAATAATTTTTTACACTATTTATAAGGCACCCAAAAGATATCTATAGGCAAATCTTCTTAAAATGTTAAATTTGTCATCTTAACAATAACAGATTGTCCGCTACAACATATATAGGTGACCTAAGTCCTAATAGTTTAAGAAATTTCTTATGTTGAAGGTATGTATAACATAAATTCTTTACGTTATGGTACCCAAGAAAATAAATAATACAATATTTGAGTATAATATTTGACAAATGAGTATGGAGTAATATAATATTTACTATCATTACTAGGATTACGTAAAGCGAGCACTTGTAATCAAAAAGTGCGCGACAATTGAGTATTGAGTAATATAATATTTAGTATAACTAACCAAAAGTGTACTTTAAATTATAAAAATATAGGACCCAATATTGCTATTTCCAACTTTTATGGACTAAATTAAAACTTATCATTCCTCTCCGGAAAAAACATAAAAAATGAAAAGGGAAAACATGTCATGCGTACATAGTGCTCCCTCTGGCTATATTTTAATAATCTGATTGTAGTTGGGATTTAAAGAGTTAAACATTTTAATTTTGACCGCACCAAACGTAGAATCTTTATGTATTTTGAAATCAATTACATATTTGAAAATTACATGAAAAGTATTATAATTCACAATTACTAAAAATTGAAAATATTTAAAGGATAATATTAAAACATGACGTTCAAACAAAAACTTGTTTGACTCAAAATCCAAACTACACCGTATATATTGGAACCGAGTAAATATACAGTTAAGTTTTAAACAAGGTTCTCAGATTTTGTACTTTAGATGCATTATTCCTCAAGACATGTTAAACGTATCATATGCGTTAAAATATACTCCAACAAAATAATATTACTAATATTTTCTCTCTGCTATAAAAGGGTTTGAAATTACTTGAAATATTCAACAAAGCAATTGGTCAAGAGGTACTTTTCAAACTGTGTGGACTCATTACTGGGCTAATCTTCCTTGGCAAACAGTCACATTTTACTGTTATGTGCTAGTTTGGTCATTGCCAAAGAAGATTTGCCCCGTAATTCAGCTATACATTATTATAACAGTCTATTCAACTGCGGAAAAGGTAAATTTCATTTTCTATTTTTTCTCGACATTCTTTTTTTTTTTTTTTTTTTCTTTTTTTTTTGTGAAATGCGAAATCTTTATTAATCACAAGCACATAAACTTACTAAGAATTCATTTACAAGAATTCCCTCCCTTTCTATTCTATCTTCTAACCTGTGTTTACATATCTTTCCTATCTATTCATTAAGCAAATTACAGTATCTCTTTTATCCAAAACATCTACTCCCTCCGTTTCAATTTATGTGAACTTATTTCCTTTTTAGTCTGTGCCAAAAAGAATGACCCCTTTCCTTATTTGGAAACAATTTAGCTTTATGCAATGATTTATAGCCACACAAAATAAAGGTGTCTCAATTTACACCACAAGATCAAAAGTCTTCTCTCTTTTCTTAAACTCCGTGCCCAGTCAAATGGGTTCACATAAATTGAAACGGAGGGAGTATATATCTATCTTCTCGATGTAGTCCTTTCAGTGATTACATGTATATTGGCCCTGCATTCTTTTTTAATATTGCTTACTATCTTTTGAGGTCTGAGCACTTTTTGATTCCACAAAGTATCATTCATGACTTTCCATATATGATAGATCGTCGCTGCCTAGTGGCGGATGTACATGGAGCCTTATGGGTGCTTGAGCACCCATTACTTTTAACCAGGTTTGATAAATTTACACAATTAATTATAAAAATAGTTAGTTAAATATTGATTGAACACCCACAAGTAAACTCACTTTTTCTCTTTTTCTGAATTTTTTATCGCCGAACACCCATCAGTTTAAAATTCTGTATCCGCCACTGTCACCGCCAATATTGTCCTTACAGTTGAGCTGCATGTTTTGCCCCTTGTGTTCCTTGTTATTCTTCTCCAGAGGCCTCCTATTCTGAATTGCTGCAGTCTTATATTCATCCATTCTAATATCCCATTTAGATAGTATCTGGAATATTTACACTCAAAGAAAAGGTGTTCTACTATTTCAGCTTCCTCCCCACATATGACACAGTGGTCTTCTTGACATATCCCCAACTTTGCCAGCCTCTCTCTCGTTAGGATCCTTCTATGCATAGCTAACCAACAAATGAAGCTATGCTTTGCGATGTTATTCCTGTCCCACACCCATCTACCATTGCCCCAGTTGTCTGTTTTTCCTTGTTTTCATTTGTATCCATTGTCCGTTGTGTACTTTCTTTCTGCTACTAGTCACCTATATGGTGTGTATCCCGCAGCAAATTAATCTCTAATGGAGAAGATCTTCCTCCAATACCAACAACAGTCTTTTGGGGGTTGGTACTCCCACCAGTACTTCTCTTTCAAATATATGCGATTCACCCATTGTACTCATAGATTGTCTACTTTCTTTGCTATGTTTCAAACGTATTTAGCAATAGCAGCTTGGTTCCAAACCTCACATTCAGGTTGCTATTTTTCTCGATATTTGCCTCTTTTAAGTGCGGATGATCAGCAGGAGGAGTGCACCTAGAGTAGAGGAAGCTCAAATTAGGCTCAAAATATTAATGATTCGAGCTGAGATGAAATAGTATTGAGAAGAAGCCTAGAGCAACAAACGAGTCCATCAAAGTTTAACTCTGGTACCATATAAAAAAGGTGTGATTGTCTTAACTAAAAGCCTAATCGCCTTCACATGCGGACCACAACATTCTTTCTCATGGGTCAAGTACGTGAAATATTTTAGTGATAATAGATGGTAGTAAGACTCGAATCAAGACCTTCGCCTACTTTAATACCATGTGAAAGAATTTGAGCATCCAACCCAAACCTTAAGGTAATATATAAAGTGATTTAGGACATATAAATTCAACCGAAAATTCTTTCAAAACTAATGAAGATCTTAAACTAAGCATTTTGATAACTGAACTAATAATGGTTAACTTATATAACTAATTTAAAGTCATATAATCAAAATGTGAAAAATTCAACTTGTTAGTATCAAGTTACATGAGTTTACATTGACATAATACTAGTTTTTCCTCTCCAAATTAATGGAATTTACTTCGATTTTGAAATTCGAGTACCCAAAATAAATTAAGAGCATGTTTGGAAAGCCACATTGTAATTAGATTTGAGTGTAATTAAGTATAATTACACAGTTTGACATGTTTGTTTGGCCAAGTAATTACTTGGTTATCATGAAATTGGATGTAATTGGAGGGGTGTAATTACACACTCCAATTCTCAAGGGGGAGGTGAGAATTGGTGGCAATTACACTGTGTAATTACAAGGTTATTTTTTATTTTCTTTCCTTTTTATTTTTATTTTTATTTATTTTCTTTATGACTTTTTATTTCTATATTTTAATTTTTAAAAATTTATTTCTACTTTTTAATTTCTTTTAAAATTTTAAAAATATGTTTCTTTGTACATTATTTATCTTCTATTTCTTGATATTTCATATAATTGCTTATATGTTATTTTTATTTATTTTATTATTCTATTTTTTCAAATTACGCCTCTTAATATTATAAATAACGAGTCATTTACAAACTTGTCATATAATGAGTGATATAACTAAAGTAGAATTTTATTGTTGAATGTGGTTATAAACATATTAAGTTTGCTAATCTAGAATTATAGTGGAACATACTATTATTATTTTGGAATTTGACATATGCTAATAATTTTTTTTGTTGAAGTTTGAAATTGTGTTATATTAATGGTTCTAATTTCTTTGTTTTAATAGTATTGGTCCACGTCGCATGCTTTTTTAGTTAGAACTGATTCATCACTTTTGTCAATATTTGAATAATGTTATGGCATTATATTTATAAATTTTAATTTACTTTATCAAATATGAATTCCATGATGTTCTTAGAAAAAAAAAATATATTTTTAAATTTTTGTATGTATCAAAACTAAATGTTATTAATTTAAAATATATAGATAAATTATTTTTACAATATTAGTTATAAATATATGATTACTTATTAATGTATATTCACGAAAATATATATTTTAAATACCAAATATAATATCATTCATACTTATAAAAATTTATAGGCATATATTTATTATATTAACTTTTAAGTTTTGATAGTTAGTTAATTTAAAATTTAATTTAACCGTGTAATTACACTTGCACAACCAAATAGTAAATTTGTAACTACAGTGTAATTAGACTATGACAAACAAACAAGTTATCATAATTACACAATGAGTAATTACTAGGATATGTAATTATTATCCTAGTAATTACACCAATTCCAATTACAGGATGACTTTCCAAACAAACTCTAAGTATTTCCTTTGGTTATTTATCACAATATGGATTACCCACAAGAACTTACCATAATCACATTCTTAAACTAATCAATGCTTTGTACAGTCCCAGTTCATTTCATTATTCAGATGCTTAAAGTGCAAATTTTATTTCAGATTTCACGTTGTTCATCGAATTTTACAAAAAGAGAGGAAAAAAAGATATGTTGTATATTATTCTATGTATAGTATGTAGCATTTCTGTAGGTTGACAGATGATGAGATTACGTTTTATAGGAGGAAGATTTTGTGATAATTACTATTACTATCGAATGAAAAAGAGTTCAATGGTATCTAATTTTCCATGCTAAGCCTTCATAAATAATGCTTGGAGCTATTTTATTTTATGCCTCGGAATATTATGAAAATATGAAAGGGAATTTATGTTCTCATCTTCATCGGTTTTCTTTTTTTCTTATGAGTGTTGGCATTATTCCTCTTTAGGCATTACTCTAATTTGATAATGCAAAGAACAAAGAACACTTCTAATCTACAATTAATTGTCATACTTCTCCACCATTACTTTGTTGTAACATTTCTAGATTTCATGTATATGCAGATTGGGAGAATAAAGTTACTACTTCATAAATGGATCACAGTCTTTCATACGATAGATTTCTTAATTTTTGTGACTTCGATTGTGAAAAATACAAACTTTTCAGAAGGTTCGAAGTTACCATCATTATGACAACTTTATCATTAAACCAAAAGTAATGTTACATAACATTATCTCCCATTTCGCTTCTTACGTTTTTCTGATGGAAGAAAACGTAGGTGATTTGCCTATAAAAATATATCATTTGTCATCAAAATACCTATCAAAAAATATTTATTCTCTCGTCCTCTCAAAAGACTATCCATCTTCTTATTATCTTGGAAAACTATTCTTCTTCCGATTTTCTCTGGGCAATTCTTTTTCTGCAAACTCCAAACTTTCAGTCACGAGTGCACATATTGGGAGTACTATGGTATGTTGGGGAGTGGTCTTAATAATTTGTACCTGGTCGGACCAAAATTATTTTCAAGGAAGTGATATTTGCCATGATACAGTATTTATTCGATAAGTTATTTCTATTCTCTTATTGTACTTGGTCACTATTGTCAATTATTTTCTACCAATTTGAAAGTGATTTCCTATATAATATTGACTAATGGCTATCACTTTGAACAAACACTTTCTGATCTGTCAAAGCTTGAGCCTTTAGATAGTAAAAATTATAAGCTTTTGTCCTAGAAAATTTTAATTTTTTTTGAACAATTAGAAGTTGATTATGCTTTATTTAACGAACCTCGTGCTGATGTTGTTTCAAATCCTACTGATTTTGGCAATAGTACTACTATAAGTGCTACTGTTGTTGTTGATGATGCTGCTAAAAAGAATAATAAAATTGTTCGAGGCATTTGCTTAACTATATGGCTAACACTCTCTTTGATTTGTTTATAAATTATAAATCTGCTAAAGTCATGGGACAGTTTGGAGAATAAATATGGTGCAGATGATGCGGGAAAAAAGAAGTATGTAGTTGGAAAGTGGATCAACTTTCGGATGGTTGATGATAAGCCAATCATGAAGCAGGTTCACGAGTATGAGAATTAGACTGTTGATGTTTTGAATGAACGCATAGAGTTGTATGAGATTCTTCAAGCTAATGTTTTGCTTAAAAAATTTCCACCTTCTTGGAGTGATTATAGGAATCAACTAAAACACAAAAAGAAAACCTTAACTCTTCAAGAACTGATAAGTCACATGAGAATTGAGGAAGCAAAGTGTCTCAAAGATGAGGAGGCAAAACGACTTAAGGATAATATGAAATCTCTCCATCTTGATTTTTTGAAATCTAACCTTGTGTAATCTGCTATTACTTTTGCGAAAGACAAGTTTAAAAACAAATAGAAGAAAGGCTAAGAAGAAAGGATGTATAAAGAAGCAGAATTACAACAATAAATCGGACGGCCAAATCCAAAAGTCGAAAGGACCATGCTATGTATGTGAAACAATTAAGCACAAGGCTTTCTTGTGCAACCAAAGACAAGGACAAAGCTCGAGCCCAAGCTTACCTTACTAAAAGAGGTGATGTGATTGTTGCAGTCGTCGTTGATGCAAATATGGTTGCTAACAAGACTGATTGGATACTGGACACATTCACTTCAAGGCACCTATGTGCCAACCAGGAATTGTTTCATATCTTTGAGGAGTCTACTGATGCAGAGTGTGTTTACATGGTAACTCCATTACGGTAAGAGTTATAGGTAAAGGAAAAGTTCTTCTTAAGTTAACTTCTCAAAAAAACTTTAGCCTTGAACAATGTTTTGTATGTTCCCTCAATTCGTAGAAACTTAATTTTTTGGTATGGTTCTCAACAAAGCAATCCTTAAACTTATTTTTGAATCTAACAAATTATTTATTTCTCGTGGAGGAGACTTTGTTGGGAAGGGTTACCTCAATGGAGGTTTATTTGTATTTGTCACGACCCAAAACTCGATCGTGATGGCGCCCAACACTAATGCTAGGCAAGCCCGACCATTCACTCTCTCAACCCAAACATGAAGCTCAAAACCAATTAATTAAATACTTAAATCAAATATCAATACTCATAGCTAAAATATTCAAATGAAAACAATACGAAACTCTAACATAAACTATAACTCCCAAAGACCTAGGGTCATGAGTCTAGAGCCTCTAGATAATACAGAGTCAAGAATCCTCAACAATAAATATGTTCTAAAGTACGGAAATAGTAAAGGGATAGGGAAGGTGTCGGGTCTTGCTGATGTCAAGCAGCTACCTCGACAACTTGTGAAAACTCTAGAAGTACCTGCTAGCTCAACTAAGCTCCTAAAGTACCTGAATCTACACATAAGGTGCAGGGAGTAGAGTGAGTACTTCCAACTCATGTGGTAATAGACATGTATCAACTCTAACAGTAAGAAATCCCAAATATAGCACAATGCAAAGCTATAACCAATTAGTCTATACATTTATCAATGAAACAACAACAGGAAATGGCAAGTAGAACAAGTAAATAACAATGCATGAATGCAATGCAATGCGCATGACCACTACGGTGCGTAGCCCGATCCATTTAACGTCGATGATGCTCACTGGGGGCTCCTACAGCCCAAGCACAATATAACTATAGCATTCACTGCAGCGTGCAGCCCGATCCACCATTAGTCCATACATATGTATAGGCACAGTCAAAATTTTCATTTAAGTTCCAATTATTAGGAATTACAGATATAGTGTTTAACATCTCAAAATTTTACTTATTAATACTAGACAATGTTCATCTCAGGACTGATATCATGAAAACATGCTAATATCGACGAAATAACGATAATAATCCCCAAGGTATCCAAATAATCGGCATTCAACCCAAATATGATGATAACAATCCAAGTAGGATGTTTTTCAATCAATTTCTAACCAATAACACAGTCCTAACATCACTCGGGCAGACTAAGTCATAGTTCCTGATAACAAACAACCTCACACTCGCTGCAAAGTACATGTCTCACCTCAATATAGCGTTATAATGTGAGATACCGGGGTTTCAAACCCTCATGTCATCATCCACATCTATTACTTACCTCAAGCCGGCCACAAGACTACTCCGCTAAGCCTTTCCCTTTCGAATCAGCCTCATCGCATGCTGAATCTTATGGAAACCACAACGAATACATTACTATATGCTACAGAAACATGACCCAATCAAAATTACTTGAAAAACATAAAAAATCATGAAGTTGGAAACTGAGCCGCGGGCCCACTTCTCGAAAAATTATGAAATTCTTATCACCAGATTCCTCGTCTCTCCACGAGTCCGTACATATATAATTCATCAAAATCAGAGTTCATATGCCCCTCAAATTCCAAAATTACAATCCAAAAATAAAGCCCTAACTTCTTCAAATTTTTACCCAATTTCAGAGAATTAAAGGGTGAATCTTTAGTTAAATGGTGTTTCTAGGCCACGAGACTTACCTCCAAATTACTTCCCGTCGAAATCCTGTCAAAATTTACCAAAAAGCTCTCAAGGTGGTGTAACAATTGAGGAAATATGATACAGGTGGCAGATGAACTAACCCTTAAAACTATTCTACCCACCCAGTTCTTCCTCTATGCAATCGCAAAACTACTAAGGCGATCACATAGCACAAATTCAAACCTCGCAAAAATCCTCTTACGCGATCGCAGAAAAGCCTTAACAATCGCAGAGCACTTCCTTCCACCTCTACGTGATAACATGCCTACCCACGCGACCACACTGACCAATCTCCCAAGCCTATGCGATCGTAAAGCCCTTTACGCGGTCGTATATTGAAAATCTGAGCTCCTTCCAATTCTTTATATGCGATCGCAGTCCAAGGCTCGCGATCGCGAAGAGCAAATTTGCTCTGCAATTTCTGTTGTATTTTACAACATAAAAAATCCACATTAGCTATCCGAAATCACCCCGAGGCACTCGGGACCTCAACCAAAAGCACAAATATGATCTATTATCTCATTCAAACTTTCTCAAACAATAACAAAATCGTCAATTTTTATCAAATCAAGGCTGAAGTTAAACTAAAACTTTAAAAATTCTCATTTTATAAAAAACCCAACCAAACGATGTCCAAATGACCTAAAAATTTGCAGACATATAGAAAAATCCCCTAATGAATCTATTGCAACTCTCGGAATTCCATACTGACCCTCGGATCAAAATCTCACCCACCAACCGGAACTCGACAAAGTTCAACCTTCACCAATTCAAGCCTAATTCTACACCGGACAGGCAAATTGAATTCTGACTTCACTCATAGGTCACAACTCATCCCCCGAAACTACCCGAACAACCGGAACTCACATTCGAGCCCTCTAACTATATAGTAAACTTTCGGTTGACTTTTTCAAGACAGTTTCCTTTAAAAAGGCTAGGTGCCATATTTCCAACTCAAACCAATCCAGTTCTACCCGATAAACTCAAATATTGATATTGAAACATAGAACAACATAATATAGGTAAAACAGGGCAGTAACTCATGTGATGACGGGCCGGGTCGTCACATCCTCCCCAACTAAAAATAAACGCTCGTCCTCGAGCTGGTCAAGAAACATACCTAGAGTCTCAAATAAGTGAGATATCTACTCTGCATCTCCTGCTCAGTCTCCTAAGTAGCCTCCTCCATGGGTCGACCCTTCCGATGCACCTTCACTGAAGCAATGTCCTTAGACCTTAACTTTTGAACGTGTCGACCTAACATAGCCATCGGCTCCATATCATAAGTCATATCATCGTCCAACTGAATTGTATTGAAGTCCAACACATGAGACGGGTCCCTAACATACTTCCGGAGCATAGACACATGAAACACCGGGTGCACTCTAGACAGGCTGGGTGGCAAAGGACGCATATAGGCCACCACTCCAATCCTCCTGAGTATCTCGAAAGGGCCAATGAACCTTAGACTCAGCTTATCTTTCTTTACAAATCTCATGATGCACTTCATTGGAGAAACCTTCTGCAAGACCTTATCGCCCATCGAACACGATACATCTCGGACCTTCCGATCCACATAACTCTTCTGACACGACTGAGCTATAAGAAGTCTCTCCTGAATCACCATCACCTTATCTAAGGCATCCTGGACCAACTCTATCCCCAACAAGCTAGCCTCGCCGGGCTCAAACCAACTGATTGGAGATCCACATCGTCTCATATATAAGGCCTTATATGGCTCCATCTGAATGCTGGAGTGATAGCTGTTGTTGTAAGCAAACTCTACAAGAGGCAAGTAATCAGCCCAAGAACCTCCAAAGTCAATAACAAAGGCACGCAACATGTCCTCCAGTATCTGAATTGTACGCTTGGAATGCCTATCCGTCTGAGGATGAAATGTCATGCTCAGCTCTACTGTGAACCCAATTCTCGCTGAAAAGTCCTACGGAACTGAGAAGTGAACTGAGTACCCCTATATGATATAATGGAAACTGGGACCTTATGCAACTGTACAATCGCCTGGATGACAATCTCTGCCAGCCACTCCAAAGAATGGGTAGTACATACAAGAATGAAGTGCGCGGACTTGGTCAGCCGATCCACAATCCCTCAAACAGAATCAAACTTCCTCACTATCTAGGGGAGACAACTCACGAAGTCCATAGTAATCCTCTCCCATTTCAACTCGGGAATATCCATGCGCTGGAACATACCACTGGGCCTCTGATGCGCATACTTGACCTGCTGACAGTTGAGACACCGAGCTACCTGACTCACAATATCTTTCTTCATTCTTTGCAACCAGTAATGCTGCCTCAAGTCCTGATACATCTTCGTGGCACCCCGATGAATGAAATACCGCGAGCTGTGGGCCTCCTCCAATATCAACTCTCGAAGCCCATCCACATTGGGCATGTAAATCTGGCTCTGTATCCTCAACACACCATCACCATCAGTGGTCACATCCCTAGAATTATCATGTTGAACTCTGTCCTGAAGGACAAGTAAATGTGGATCATCATACTGACGCTCTCGAATGCGGTCATACAAGGAAGACCAAGATACCATACAAGCCATCACCCAACTCGGCTCTGCAATATCCAACCTCACTATCCGATTGGTGAATGCGTGAATATCAACTGCAAAGGGCCTCTCCCCAACTGGAATATACGCCAAGCTTCCAATACTAACTGACTTCTGGCTTAGTGTATCAGCCACTACATTGGCCTTCTCGGGATGATATAATATGGTGATATCATAATCCTTAAGCAACTTAAGCCACCTCCGCTGCCTCAAATTAAGATCGTTCTATTTGAACAGATGCTGAAGGCTGCAATGATCAATATATACCTCACAAGAAATGCCATACAAATAGTGCCTCCAAATCTTCAACACATGGACTATAGCTTCTAACTCCAAATCGTGCAAAAGATAGTTCTTCTCATGTGGCTTTAACTGACGAGAAGCATAAACAATAAATCTACCCTCCAGTATCAGCACGTATCCAATTCCAACTCTCGAGGCATCACAATAAAAAGTGTAAGAACCTAAAGCGGATGGCAGTACTAACACTAGAGCCGTAGTTAAGGTCGTCTTGAGCTTCTGAAAACTCTCCTTGCACTCTTCCAACTACACAAATGGTGTGCCCTTCTGAGTCAACCTGGTCAAGGGCGATGGAATAGAAGAAAATCCTTCTACAAATCAGAGATAATACCCTACCAACCCAAGGAAACTATGTATCTCAGTAGCTGAGGTCGGTCAAGAGCAACACTGGACCGCCTCTATATTCTTTGGATCAACACGAATACCATCACTAGACACCACGTGCCCTAAGAAAGCCACGGACTCTAGCCAAAATCCACATTTGGAGAACTTAGAATAAAGCTTCTTCTATCTCAACCTCTACAATACCACCCTCAAGTGTTGTGCGTGCTCCTCCTGGCTACGCGAGTATACTAGGATGTCATCAATAAACACAATCACAAATGAAACCAAGTATGGCTGGAACACGTTGTTCATCAATTGCATGAACATAGCTGGGGTATTAGTCAGCTCAAAAGACATAACCAGAAACTCATAATGCCCATATCTGGTCCTGAATGCAGTCTTCATAATATCCAAATCTCTAATCTTCAGCTGATGATACCCTTAAGGAAGATCAATCTTAGAAAGCACTCGGGCCTCCTGCAACTGGTCAAATAAATCATCTATCCGAGGTAGAGGATACTTGTTCTTCACAGTCACCTTGTTAAACTGTTTGTAGTCAATTCACATCCTCATTGTTCCATCCTTCTTCTTCAAAAATAAGACCGGTGCACCCTATGGTGACACACTCGGATGAATAAAAACCTTATCGAGAAGTTCCTGAAGCTGATCCTTCAACTCTTTTACTCAGCTGGTGCCATACGATAGGCAAGAATAGAGATAGGATGAGTGCCTGGCACCAGATAAATAACAAAGTCGATGTCCCTGTCTGGTGGCATGCCCGGCAGGTCTACTGAAAACACATAAGGAAAGTCCCTCACCACAGGAACAGAATCAAGACTTGGAGTCTCAGCTCTAACATCCCTCACGAAAGCCATATACGATAAACAACCCTTCCCAACCATCCGTTGGGCTTTTAAGAAAGAAATCACGTGGATAGGAACATAATCAAACATACCGTGCCACTCAATCCTCGGAATACCTGAAATAGCGAATGTAACTGTATTGCTGTGACAATCCAAAATAGCATGGTACGGAGATAGCCAATCCATACCCAGAATAACATCAAAGTCTACCATACCCAATAGCAACAAATCAACTTGGGTCTCCAGACCCCCAATAGTTACCAGACAAGATCGATATACGTGATCCACAATGATAGTATCACCCATCGAGGTAGATGCTTGCACAGGAAAGGCAAGACAACCACGGGTCGTACCCAGATAATAGGCAAAATATGAAGACACATAAGAGTATGTATACCCGGGATAAAATAAAATAGAAGCATCCATGTGACAGACTGAGATAATACCTGTAACTAAATGCGAAGAAATAGCATCTTACCGGCCCTAAAGAGCATATAAGGGAGCCTGAACACTACTGGATCGATCCCCATCCCTAGGGCAACCCCTATCTGTCTAACCTCCACCCCTACCTGACTGGGACAGTGCTGAAGTAGATGATGGAACAAAAGAGGAGGGCTGATTCCTCTATTGAGACCTTCAACCACGAAGTCGAGGACACTGTCTCCTCATTTGATCAAACTTACCGCACTCATAGCAACTAGCTGGTGCTGGAGAAGGGGACGAATATGAACCCTTAACTGTAGATGAACCCTGGACTGAAGGAGCATGAGTAGAACTCTGAGCTGGAAGAGCACTAAGTAAAGACTAGCCCTGCTGAAATCCCTGACGACCATAGCCAGAAGAAGCCCCACTGTGCTCTGAGTGACCTGACAAAGGAGGCCTGAATGAACAACCTCCGCCTGCTGGAACTGGCCCCGAGACGGAGCACCACTGAAACTACCTAAAGATCGAGGCCTCTTGCCCTCCCTCTCCTCACGCTCCCTACAATGATCTGTCTAAATCTGATGAGCCATGTCAACTACCTCCTATAGCAAGGCAACCGTAACCCTCTCTTTGGTCATCAAAATACGAATCGGATAATTGAGGCCATCCACGAACCTCCTAATCCTCTCCCGATCAGTCGGGCAAGTAGCATGACGAGCTAGATGTGTAAACTTCAACACATACTAGGTAACAGTCATATCCACCCAAATCAACCACTCAAACTCACGGCACACCTCCTCCCTGCGAGACTGCGGTACAAACTTCTCCAGGAAGAGAGCTGAGAACTGCTGCCATGTGAGGGGCGCTGCCCTAGTAGGCCTACGCCTCTCAAACACCTCTCACCAAGCAAATGCAGGCCCTAAGAACTGGAAGGTAGTAAATTCCACCCCACTCGACTCTAAAATACCTGCGGTGCAAAGCATGCGATGACACGTATCCAGAAAACCCAGGGCATCCTCACCCTTAGTACAACTAAAAATCGGGGGCTGAAGTCCGATGAACCTCTCGAGATGACGTTGCTCATCGTCTGTCATAACTGGAACCATAGGGTCCTAAACTGGCACAAGCGGCTGAGCTGGAGCTGCTCCCGGTGTCTGCAAACCCTGAACTGCTTGCTCTGATGTGCGAGCAATGGGGGTCTTAATGTCTCCCCCTGCATGAGAAGTAGCTGATGTAGTAGAAGTTGCAACTACCTGGGCGAAGCCAGTACACAATGATAGGATCTGAGCTAATGTCTCCCGGAGACCCGATATCTTAATAGGCACTGCCGGTGCGTAAACATGTGCTGCTGGAATGTCTGCAGCTTGAATCTGACCCTGAGCCCGATCAACTAGCGTTGGAATCTGACCCTGGGCCTGGTCAACTGGTGGGTCAACGTGTGCTGTCTCTGCTGCCCCGCCTCTATCGCGACCATGTCCTCTAGGTGGCAGTGTTGGTCGTCCACCACGTTTGGCAGCAAGAGTTCTCGCCATCTGCGAGAGGATAGAACACATAAATTTAGTTCTCGGGACAACAAAGCTACGCGACAAAAATTACAAGGATATGAAGTGTTTCCTAAAGGTTCTGCATCCTCTCGTGGAGAAATACAGGCATTTCTGTATCGTTCCACGAGACTCTACTAAACCAGCTCATGATTTATGAAGCCTAGTAACCTAGGCTCAGATACCAACTTGTCACGACCCCAAACTCGATCGTGATGGCGCCCAACACTAATGCTAGAAAATCTCGACCATTCACTCTCTCAACCCGATCATGATTCTCAAAACCAATTAATTAAATACTTAAATAAAATATCAATACTCATAGCGGAAATACTCAAATGAAAACAATATGAAACTCTAACACTCAAAGACGTGGGTCATGAGTCTAGAGCCTCTAAATAATACAGAGTCAAAAATCCTCAACAATAAATATGTTCTATAGTACGAAAATAATAAAAGGATATGGGAGGTGTCGGGTCCTGCGAACGTCAAGGAGCTACCTTGACAACTCCTGAAAACTCTAGAAATAGCAGCTAGCTAAATTAAGCTCCCGAAGTACATGAATCTCCACACAAGGTGCAGGGAGTAGAGTAAGTACTTCCAACTCACCGGTAATAGGTATGTATAATGTCTGACAGTATGAAATCACAAATATAGCACAATTCAAAGCTATAACCAATTAGTCTACACATTCATCAGTGAAACATCAACAAGAAATGACAGGTAGAACAAGTAAATAACAATGCATGAATGCAATGCAATACATATGACCGCTATGGTACGTAGCCCGATCAATTTAATGTTGACGGCGCTCACTGCGGGTGTGTACAGACTCCGGAGAGGCTCCTACAGCCCAAGCGCAATATAATCATAGCATTCGCTGTAGCGTGCAGCCCGATCCACCATCAGTCCAAATATATATATATATATATATATATATATCCAATAGGCACAGTCAAAATTATCATTTAAGTTTCAATTATCAAGAATTAAAGATTTATTGTTTAACATCTCAGAATTTTACTAATCATTACTAGACAGTGTTCATCTCAGGACTGATATCATGAAAATCTGCTTATATTATGGAAATAACGATAATAATCCCTAAGAGAACCAAATATTCGGCATTCAGCCCAAATATGATCATAACAATCCAAGTAGGATGTTTGTCAACCTATTTGTCTAAGTCATAGTCCCCAATCACAAACGACCTCGCACTCATTGCAGAGTACGTGTCTCGCCTCAATGTAGCCTTACAGTGTGATATACCGAGGTTTCAAACTCTCAGGTCATCATCCACATCTATTACTCACCTCAAGCCGGTCACGGGACTACTCCGCTAAGCCTTTCCCTTTCGAATTAGCCTCCTACCATGCTGAATCCGATCAAAACCACAACGAATACATTACTATATGCAAAAGAAATATAACCCAATCGAAATTACTCGAAAACTCTAAAAATTATGAAGTTGGAAAAATTCGAGCCCCGGACCCACTTCTCGAAAAATTATGAAATTTACATCACCGGATTTCTCGTCTAGCCACGAGTCTGTACATATAAAATTCATCAAAATTGGAGTTTAAATGCCCCTTCAAATTCCAAAATTACAATCCAAAAAGAAAGCCCTAACTTCTTCAAATTTTTACACAATTTTAGAGAATTAAAGGATGAATCTTCAGTTAAATGGTATTTCTAAGCCACGAAACTTACCTCCAATCATTTCCCGTCGAAATCCCCGTCAAAATCTACCAAAATGCTCTCAAGGTGGTGTAAAAATGGAGGAAATATGATATAGGTCATGGATGAAATAACCCTTAGAACTATTCGGTTCGCCAAGTTCTTCCTCTTTGTGATCACAACACTACTAATGTGATCACATATCACAAATTCAAACCTCCCAAAAATCCTCTTGCGCGATCGCAGAAAAGCCCTTGCGGTCGCAGAGCACTTCCTTCCACCTCTACGCGATCGCATGCCTACCCACGCGACCGCACTGACCAATCTCCCAAGCCTATATGATTGCACAGCCCTTTACACGATTGCATAGAGAAAATCTAACCTCCCTCCAATTCCTTCTATGTGATCGCCACCCCAGGCTCGTGATCGCGAAGAACGTACAAATTTGCTCTGCAATTTCTGATGCATTTGTTAACATCAAAAATCCCTGTTTGCCATCCGAAATCACCCATAGGCTCTCGGGACCTCAACCAAAAGCATAGATATAATCTATTACCTCATTCACACTTGCTTGAACCATAAAATACTATCGTTAACATCAAAATTGTCAATTTTTATCAAATCAAGGCTTAAGTCAACCTAAAACTTTAAAAATTCCCATTCAATCAAAAACCCGACCAAATGACGTCCTAATGATCTAAAAATTTGCAGAAATATCCAAAATCACCAAACGAAGCTACTTCAACTCTCAGAATTCCATTCCAACCCTCGGATCAAATTCTCACCTACCAATCGAAATTTGCTAAAATTCAACTTTCGCCAATTCAAACATAATTCTACACCGGACCTCCAAATTGAATTCCGACTTCACTGTAAAGTCACAACTCATCCCCCAAAGCTACCCGAACCACTGGAACTCACATCTGAGCCCTCTAACTACATAGTCAACTCCGGTTGACTTTTTCTAAACAAGCATCCTTCAAAAAGGCTAGGTGTCATATTTCCAACTAAAACCAATCTAATTCTACCCGATCAACTCAAATACTGATATTAAAATATAAAACAACATAATATGAGGAAAATGGGGTGGTAACTCATGTGATAACGGGGCGGGTCATCACAGTATTTACATTGTTCAAGAGATTACTAGTAATGCAAGTATTTCTAATTCTGCTTATATGGCGGAGTCTATTGATATTGTGGCATAGCAGGATAGGTCATATTAATATTGCTTCTATAAAAAAACTTAGAAAAATAGAATTAATTCATGAGATTAATGTTGATAATTTTTCTAAGTGTCTTTTTTGTGTAGATGCAAAATATATCAAAAAGCCTCTTAATAATATAACCAGTAGAAAGACGGAATTGCTTGAACTAGTGCATTCAAACATAGCTAATTTTAAGAACACGGCTAGTAAGGGCGGGAAGAAATACTACATCACTTTTGTAGATGACTTTTTAAGATGCACTAAGGTATAACATCTTAAGTCTAAGGATGAGGTTAAAAGCATGTTTTTAAAATATAAAGCAGAAGAAGAAAGCCAATTAGACAGGAAAATCAAAAAACTTAAGTCTGATACGGGTGGTGAATATAGTACTAATACTTTAGAAGATTTTATGAGAAAAATGACATTATACATGAGGTTAGTGCTCCCTATACTCACCAACAAAATGGTGTAGCTGAACAAAAAAAAGCCACACCCTTAAAGAAATAATGAATTATATGCTTTTGAGTTCATGTTTATCATATAAGATGTAGAGGGAAGCTGTCTTATTTGCATGTTAGGTTCTTAATAGAGTTTCTTATAAGAAGTTTGATTAAACTGCTTATGAGTTATGGAATGAATTTTCCCTTAACTTTAAATTTCTAAAAGTGTGGGGGTGTTAGGCTGAAATTGGTCTACATGAATTTATACAAGTAACTGTAGGACCTAAGATTTTCGATGTCGTTTTTATTGTTATTCTCAAAATAGTGTTGCAAATAGATTTCTATCTTTGAATGATTATTCTATTTGTAAATCTAGAGATGCAAAATTTCATGAGCATGTTTCTCCATTGAAATATGATGTTCATACTGATGTGCCTAATATGCTTCTACATCTATATCTGTTAATTTTCATATAGTGTATTCTTCTAGCATTACTGCTAATGATCATGAAAATGAACTTAGAAGAAGTAAGAGACTTAGAATTGCAGCTATATTTAGTCCTAATTTATCACCACTTTCTTGACTAAAAATATTGAGCTTGATCTTTTGAATTATAAATTAGTGTCTATCTATTTAATAAAAGAAGACCCTAAGACTTATGATGAAGCAATGAGGTCAATAGATGCTAATTTTTGGAAATAGGCCATTAAAAGTGAATTAGATTCTATAGTTCTAATCACACTTGGAACTTGTCTGATTCTCCTAAAGGTTGTAAACCCATAAATAGCAAGTGGATGTTCTTGAGACTTAATGGTACAATTAAGAAATATAAGGCTAGACTTATTATTAGGGGTTTTAACTAAAAGAAAGGCATTGACTGCTTTGATACTTATTCTCCCGTAACTAAAATAGCAACTATTAAACTTTATTGCTTTAGCCGTTATCCACAATTTAGTGATACATCAAATGGATGTAAAACTTGATTTTCTAAATAGTGATTTAGAGGAAGATATCTATATGACTCAACTTGAGGATTTTGTGATCAAAGGACATGAGAATAAAGTATGCAAATTGAGAAAGTCTCTATATGGTCTTAAAACATACACCTAAGCAATATTATTAAAAGAATAATAGCACACTAGTAGATAATGGGGTTTTATATTAATGCATCTGATATTAATGCATCTGATTCTGTGATTATATGTTTGTATGTGAATGACATGTTAATCTTTGGACCTAATGTCAATATTGTAAATGAGACTAAGAATTTGTTGTGTTCTATATCTGAAATGAATGATCTTGGAGAATCAGATATATTTTTAGGGATTAAATCAAAAGAAATGCTAATGATTTTTCATTGTCTCGGTCTCAATATTGAGAAAATGTTGAAAATATTTAATTGTTTTGATGTAGCTTCTGTGAGAACTCCTTATGATTACGATCCTAGCATACACTTGGAAAAGATTAATGAATCTAGTGTTTCTCAAACTGAATATCTTAAGATAATTGGTAGTGTAATATTTCTCATGAATTATGCACGGCCTGATAGTGCTTATGATATTAGTAGATTGAGTAAATATACTCACAACCCCAGTAGTTATTACCGAAATGCTCTTCATCGTTTGCTAAGGTATTTGATAGGTACTATGGATTGGTGTTTTAATTTTAATAAACTTTCTACTATTTTAGATGTTTTTTTGTGATGCAAATTGGATTCCTAACAGTGATGAAGTTAACTCCACTAGCGATTATGTCTTTACTTTAGGTGCATGTTCTATTTTGTGAAAGTCTTCAAAATAGACTTGCATAGCACGTTCAACCATGAAATCTGAATTTATTGCTCTTAAGTTAGCAAGGCAAAAAGCTAAATGGCTAAGAGAGTTATTGGCAGACGTGCCTTTATGGGAAGACAAACTTTACCAGTGTCTTAATATCGTGACCCACAAGCAAAAATTAAAATTGCCAAGAATAGTGTGTACAATGGGAAAAGAAGACAAATTCACATTAGACATGTGCGGTGAAACAATTATTAAAATATAGTGTTATTTTTTTGGAATATGTAAGATCCAACAGAAATTTGGCAGATCCTATTACCAAGGTTTTGGCAAGAAGAGTTATCCTTGAAAAATATAGGAGGATAGTGCTAAAGCCCATGACTAGTTCATGGTCAAACAAAGCCATATGAAACTTCAGTATACACTATTTTTTCTTATCCCTATGACGTGTGGAAGTTCTTTGTAATGTTGAGCCTATTTTCCCCTTAAGTATTCCATAGCCTTAAGGTGGTCTATATGTTGATAGACTTGATAGATCACCTGCATGAGTGTAAATATGTGATCGCCTTTTATAAAAGACTTGGGATGTCTTTCTAGCCACTCATGAGATCCAACCATAAAAGCACTTTATTAGTACAGGCGGTGTTTGTATAAAGTTAAGGATATAGTATGTGTATTGGGGGTCTAAACTCATGTCCATTCAGTTCAAGAGTACTTCACTTTGTGGATACTAATCGTTGCCTCATTTCACTATGTGTCGATTCAAATTGAAAGATATTGATACTTACGTACATGTTTGTTCCTTTTGCCCAGGAATTATTCTTCTTACATTAATGGGGGATTGTTGGTATTATTTTTCTTTAGGCGTTACTCTAATTTGATAATGAAAAGAACAAAGAATACTTTTAATCTACAATTATCCATGGTTAATTGTCATAACTCTCCACCGTTAATTTGTTGTAACATTTCTAAATTTTATATATAGGCAAAGTGAGAGAATGAAGTTACTACCTCATAAATGTTTCACATTCATTCATATGACTGTTTCTTAACTTTTGTGACTTCTTTTGTGAAAAGATACATACTTTTCAGAAGGTCTAAAGTAACTGTGTTTGTGACAAATTATCATTAAAGCAAAGGTAATGTCATATAACATTAACTCCCATATTGGCTTCTTACGTTTTTCTGATGGAAGATAACGCAAGTGATTTGCCTGTATAAATATTATCATTTGTGAGCTAAATATCTATCAAAAAATATTTATTTTCTTATTCTCTAAAAAGACTATTCTTCTTATTTTCATTCTGGAAAACTCTTCTTCTTCCGATTTTTTCTAGGCAATTTTTCTCCTGAAAACTCCAAATTTCTAGTCAAGAGTGCACGTGTTTGGGAATACTGTGGAACCTTGGGGAGCGACCAGTCTTAATAATTTACACCTAGTCGGATCGGGCTCACTTTAAAGATAATGACATGCCATGACTCAATATTTATTCGATAAGTTATTTCTGTTCTCTTATTATTCTTGGCCAATATATCAACTATTTTTCTAACAATGAGAGCTTCCCAGGTCTAGTATCGGAAAATGAAATTATCTATTGTAATTCTAAAATATAATAGCTAAATAGCATCTCTTTTCTTGGGATAATTTCATGTGTAGTCACTGAACTTTACTCGTTGTACTAATAAAATTACAATTTTTTGTCATTGAACTTAACCAGCTATATAAATCAAATCAAAAAATTATTTTACTTTCATTAAAGTTACGAAGCTTTTCCGTCGTATTAATAAAGTTGCAAAACTATTGTTTATATGGTTAATTTATTGACCAATGTGTTAGTTTCTTAAAAAAAAATACAATTCACATGAAAATCAATTTTTGTCACCGCAATGGCGCGTATATTTTTCGTTTTCCTCCTCACGTTATGACTTATCGCGTTCTATTAACATAGAAGTTCATTCTCTTTTAGTAAGAAAAAAGTAAAAAGAGATGAAAACTTTCACCATCTCTTTAAGGAAGGTTTGGTTTGAAAAAGTCAACCGGATGTTGACGTATGAGTTATAGGGCTCGGATGTGATTTTCGGTGATTTGATGAGCTTCGGGGAATGATTTGTAACTTAGGAGTGTGATCGGAAATTATTTTTGAGGTCCGTTGTAGAATTAGGCTTGAATTGGCGAAGTTAGTATTTTGGCGAATTCCGGTTGAGAGGCAAGATTTTGATCCGCGGGTCGGAATGTAATTCCGACAGTTGCTGCAGCTTCGATATGTGATTTGTGACGTGTGTGCAAAATTTTAGGTCATTCTGACGTTGTTTGGTTGGATTTTTTTATCGAATGCGTGTTTCTGAGGTTTTTGAAGAACTTAGAATTGAATCTGATGTGAATTGATGATTTAAGTGTTGTTAGGTATGTTTTGATGATTGAAACAAGTGTTGTTGATGTTTTGAGATATGTTGGTGCCTTTGGTTGAGGTCCCGATGGCCTCGGGTGTGTTTCGGGTTGTGATCACGCTCTTATTTGATGTTTCAACGTCGTTTCTTTGGACATAAAGGGGTACCGTATTAAGTAAATGAGCTCCAAATTATGTTTTTATTAAATCATTAGATACGTATCAAAATATGGAGCCACAAAAAAAGAATCATCGAATTTGAACATCGTATGAGAAAGTTATGTTCATTTTTGTGTCGGAAAAACTGCTGCTTCTGGTATGCTCGCAATTGTAAAACAATGCTGGGAATTGCGAACATTGTAGCATCGCAAATGCGAAGAATATGCTGAGAATTGCGTAAATACTATAGCTGGGCTAGGAATTGCGAAAACACTGTAGCTTCGCATATGCGAAGAAAATGCTGGGAATTGCAAAACACTGTAGTTGGGGCAGAATGTTTAAAAAAACAGTTCAGTCGCGAAAACACCCCATTTCTCCATCATTTTAAGTCATTTTGAGAGCTTTTGGGCGGGGATTGAAGGGAATTTCAACTAAAATCGATTGGGGGTAAGTTTTTTGAGTTAAATATATTATTTTATTGAAGAATCATCCTAGAAATTCATGAGATTAAGCCTAAAAATTGAAGAACTAGGGCTTGAGTTTTTTATATTTTAGATTGGGATTTGATAGGTCATTTGAGCTCGGATTTAGGAGTTCTTGGTATGTACGGACTAGTGGCGAGACGAGAAATCCGATAATGTAAGTTTTATAATTTTTCGAGAAGCGGACCCAGGGCTTGGGTTTTGCTAACTTCGTATTTTTGGGTATTTTTCGAGTTCTTTTAATTGGGTTATGTCCTATTATTTTATTACAACCTATTCTTTGTCATTTTGGTCAGATTCTACACTCGAGGAGGTCGATTTGCGAGGAAAGCGCATATCGATTTAGGATTTTGGCCGGTTTAAGGTGAGTAATGGTTATGAATGATGTACTAAGGGTTTGAAACCCCGTATTTACACTATACAGCAATGTTGAGATGAAACACGTGTAGTGTGATGCGCGTGGTTATGTTATTGCTGGGGACTCGGACTTGGTCCGTACCGATTGATGATTTACTGTACTTCTTGACTAAGACTGAGCTTATATCTGTATATTTTGGCTAGTTGCAATTTTTGGGTCCTTGTACCGATCTGTAGAACCCTTAGGGATGCCTGTTGAGCTAATTGACCATACTTTACCTGTTGAACACATACTCTCAGTATTGTCCTTAACTATAAAACATAATATAAACTGGTATTAGTAAATTGCACTCTAAATGAGAAAATCCCTAGGGTTGAATACCCTGTCTTAGCTTTATGGGCCGGAGAGGCCAAGTCTATATTGACTGAGAGGGGTCAAGGAACCCAAAGTGAGGGTAATTGATATATACCGAATCGGGTTGTATGCCGCAACAGTATATACATATATATATATATATACATATATATATATATATATATATATATATATATATATATATGTATTGGATCGGACTATACTTCACAGTAGTATATTATATGATCGGACTGCACGTCGCAGTAGTATATTATATATGGATCGGAGTGCACGCCGTAGTAATATATGATATATGGATCGGAAGGCACGCTGCAGCTATATATTATATGGATCGGACTGCACGCCGTAGTGATATATTATATGGATCGTACTACACGCCGCAGTGATATATTATATAGATCGGACTGCATGCCACAGTATTATAGCGCTTGGGCTGAAGGAGCCCCTTCGGAGTCTGCACACACCCCCAGTGAGCGCAGTCGACTATTATATTGGATCGGACTACGCGCTGTAGTAATATATATATTATATAGGATCGGGCTACACGCCGCAACATTATATATATTATATTGGATCGGGCTGCACGCCACAACAGTATTAGGTGTGGATCGGGCTGCGCACCAAAGCAGTGTTCGTAAATTATCAGACCATAGAGGATTTTACTAATTTTCCTTAATTAGCGGATATTTACTGCATTTACTGTTGGTTATAGAACTGTGTAGTGTTCTTATAGGATTTCTTATTTTCTGTTGTTATTTGTTGCTATTACTCACTGATTTAGAGTACTCACTTTACTCCCTGCACCCTGTGTACATATACAGGGGTCTCGAAGTCTTAGCTGAGCTTATCTGTTACTACCCAGTTCAGTACCGGAGTCATCGAGGTAGCTGCTGGAGTCCGCAAGACCCGATTTCTCTTCTTATGTTTTCCTTTACTTCTACATCTAGTCAACCTTTGTATAAGATATTGATCATTTTTATCTAGAGGCTCACACTTGCGACGCTAGATCTATTGGGCTGTTATTACTGATATTATAGTTTTCCCACTATTTTATTATTAACAAAGCGAGTGTTTATGCTTAATTGGTATTTTTAAGTTTGATAACGTGAATGGAAATGTTAAATGGTCGAGCTTGCCTAACAAGGTGTTGGGCACCATCATGATCGGGGTTTGAGTTGTGACAAGTTGGTATCAGAGCCTAGGTTATAAGGTCTCGCAAGTCATAAGTCGGTTTAGTAGGGTCTCACGGATCGGTATGGAGATGTCTGTACTTATCCTCGGGAGGCTGCAGAACCTTTAGAAAAAACTTCCTATTCTTGGAATTATTATCGTGCGTCTTGATTAAGCCTGAGATATAACTCTTGAAGTTCTTTTCACACGTTTATATGCGCACGTGACCGCTCAGTAGTGTATATGCCTTGATGGCTTGTGATTTCCCGATCGAGGGGCGAGAGGCAATCTTTGTGAGTATGTTGGGCCAATTTGGAGGACATGAGTTTGGATCTTTGTCTATGGCTTGAGCACCGAGGTGCTGATCATGTGAGCAAGTGTTTTGAACTTCTATGTTTAGTATTGTCCTAATTAGCCGGAATGGCGGGTGGATATCCATGTGATAAGTATGTGAGTACTGCAAGATGTTCCCACGTGATCTTGATAGTGATGAAGGAGTTTGCTGGATAATAGATGAACTATTAACTGTTCGTTTCCCATTGTGATCTGTTGTGTAGCCCCTAGTTATGGGCGTGTGAAGAATATTTTTGTATTTCCTAGTTGGGAAATATGGTGTACTATGTGTGGCGGTATTACTTATGAGTTCAGACTTAGGAAGACTAAATTGGTTGTGTTATGTGTATGATGGTGGAAGGTGTGCTGGAATACTAAATTGAGGCGAAGCATGTGGGTTATCTCCTACGAAGTGTTCTTTAATGGTATGAACCTTGTGCGTATGTTAGAAGATCTCATGTGTAATTGAAGGGTATGTGCTTAAATTTGGGAATTTGGGTCTCTTAAGAGAGAGGACTCAGTAGATGTGGGAATGAATGCGAGGTGTGTAGAGAATGTCAGTGCTAGCTGATCCGTGTATTCACAAAACTTGTAAATGATTTGAGTTTGATCTCACTGTGGCATTGTGGCATCATTAGAGTATAAGTGTTATGAGTTATTAAGAGTGCCATGATATATGGCTTCGAGCAAAGTTTGGGAGGTTGCTGTTGATAAATTGATTGCACGGTTATGTGCTATGTTGGTTTCGTTTTGAGGTATGATGGGTGATCAGTTCGTGTTGTAGGAGTTGAGTCGTGGATGGCACGTGTGAAGGAAATTGTTTACACAGGTTATATGGTGCTTTTGTAAATATGAGAAAATACTAGGTTGTCTTGAGCTGTTGTTGATAAGGAATACTCAGTGTATGAAGAAGGAAGATGGTTGTTTGTATTTTTGTGAGATCATGTTCTGCGGTGTCAAAGTACTAATAAGGCACGAGTGGTTCCATTCATTAAGGCAGGTAAATTACATCTGTATAAGAGTGAATGACTCTAGAGAATGGTTTTACTATGTTCGAGATTTTGCATGTAATAATCAGGTGTCTTAAGGCTCTGTGTGTAGCTAGAGACTGTGTTTTCATTAGAAAGATCAAGACTTGTGGTATTTTATGTTAATTATGGGATTCTATGGATCCGTATTTGGAAGGTAGTGGTAACAAATTCAGATCCACAGGAAGTTCTTCAAAGTAAAACATTCTGGAATGTAGTATTTCATGGAAACGTTTGAGAGGGTATTTAGTGGCCTATGTGTCTTAGACGGTGTGGTCTTTTGTGCGAGTCTTGTGTGGTAAACCTGGGTTCAGATATTGTGGTACTACAGGATGAATCGGGAAGGAAATTGGATAAATGGAATACCTTGATAATAAACTGAATCGTTATGGTAAAGATATGATTAATTCTTGTATGTGTTCAATGTAATAAGCCTTACATGTATTGTGCAGCAAAGCTCTTGAGTGCTGGTAGTTTGTTTAGCTTGGTTTGGGTAGAAGGATTCAGTCCAGGCAGTTTAGCTTGTGCAATGAAATTCAGAGAGAGTTGTGGTTGAGTCTTTACTGTGATTTGGAGATGTATATATATAGTCTATGGGCATGCAAAACATGGAAAGTGTAGTGATTTCTCCTCTAGATGGGATTGATGGAGAGCTCTTAACTAGAGGAATATATAGATGTTTGTGGTTAGGAAAAAGGGAGATGGAGTTCTCATGTATCCTAGTGTGTTTTGGTATACACGGTATGTTATGGAGAATTGAGATTTGTGTGTTCAAGGTATTGGTTCAGTTTATAATGGGGAGTCATTAAATTCTTGAGCAGCACGGGCAGCTGCACGTGAGTAAAGAATCGATCTTCAGATGATTAAGGAGATGGTATTGCTATTCTGGTTGTTTGACGGGGGTATATGTTCAGTAAAAAGGGTAAGGTGATGTAAACTGATGATACTTCTGTAGTATTTGATGTAAACTGATGATACTTCTGTAGTATTGCAATATTTTTCTTTTTGGATTGACTGTAGATATTTGAGTTTGTAGATGACGCGTGGAAATTTTTGAATATCTTTCGTGGTATGAATGGGTACTTGATATGTGATATGTATTCATATGGTGGAATGTGGGGTCAAATATAGTGATTCATATGTTATATGGAGTTGGAGACTAGGAGTTCTCTTGATCCAACTATGCAGTGGTTGTAGATTATATGTATCGACACCGTTTGGTGTTATTAGAAATTGGAGGTCTAGTGGATCTTTCTTTGCTTGGTATGTTAAATTTAGGTTATGGTATTAGATTGCAGACTGGTTGTCTCAATGTCGGGTTGTCTAAACTATTATGTTACGGGCTATGTCGGAAAATGCCACATGTTGCATGGTGAGGTGCATCAAATTATGTTCTCACAGGGTGGTTTGTATTCCAAAGATCAGCAGATGGCTAGAAAGGATTGCTTTCTGAATTGGTCCTTCGTGGCAGATGTCACTGCAGAGGTTTCTTCCATTGATTTAGTTCCGGTGTTGAGGGACTTTTTCTTTTTCGTACGCGTTTCTTATGGCTGGGCATGCCACCGGGAGAGATTATGGATTTCGGTATTTAATTGGTGTTGGGCACCGTATCTATAGCTCTGGAAGGAGTTATAGTTGTGGGAGGAGCAGCTTCAGTCTTCTTGGTATTGAGTTCGTTGGCAAGCCAATGTGGATATGTATTTAGTTTGAGTTAGCTTGGTTAGTCCTAAGTTGTATTGTTGAGGGATAGGTTGATTTGATTATCCTTGAACTGGTTGGTGATTTTGGGAGATCTACCTGTTGCTTTATGTGCTGTGAGGCGTTATGATTGGTTGGATATGGGCACATGTGTTACGGTTCTATTGAAGGTTCATAGAGGAAGTCGAGAGAGAAGAGTGATCGAGTGCTTCTCGGTATATGGTGTATTGGTTATGGCTTTCACCGTGGATGTAATGAGTTGCTTTGGTTTCAGACAACAAATGGGTGTGGCTGTCGATTTTGAGCATAGCGACTTGAGGTGCTTCATGTGTAATAGTGTTCGGATAGGATCATACATTGTAGCGAGGCTACGTGGAGATTGGACCCTTCGGGGTGGATTCAGGTATTCTATTTCTATGATGTGAGATGGGGTCTCAACCTTGTGTTGTGATGGTACTGAGAAATTTGAGTTACAGCTCCTTCGTTTGAGTCGTTTGTCATGATTTGAGTATGTTCAGAATGTTTCTCGTTGGTGTTGTTTATTATAAAAGTTGAGTCTTAGGCCTATGTTGAGATGTCATATCACTAGAGTGGTGTGTTGTAGTCGAGGTGATGGTTGGAGTCATTAAGGAGTACGAGCATATTTGATTTCAGCTTGTTAGAAAGGTCATATCGAGGTTTGGCTCCGAGATCTATTGTAGTATAAGTCAAAAAGAAAATGGATTCATGAATGGTTGATTTGAGAGATAAGTTCGATTTATAGGGTGTTTCAGTTGTCGTTGGCAGTATATGAAAGTGTTGGAATAAGACTTTAGCTAATAAAAAGGTTTTTCTATCAGTATTTGGTTATTGTGGGCAATTGCTGTGAATAGAGGCTATCGTTTCGAGTGTTTGCATTGTGTGGTATATCATATGAGTTCACCTGAGGTTGCAGGTATGGGTTATTATAGCTGGTTTGGGTTTATTCTGGGTATAGATGGGAGGTTATAATCTTGTGTATGATTTCAGAAAGTGCAATGTGGTTCTACGATTTATGGTCTAGTAGGACTGCGAAATTGCAGCTATTTTGTATTATCGAACCTATGTGATATAAGATCACCCCGAGTATATGCTTGGTAAGGTCATTCAGCTATTGGTTGGCTTCTAGTGCAACTCTGGGCACGCTCGAGGATGAGCGTTTGTTTAAGTTGGGGAGGATGTGACTACTCGACCCGTCATCTCATGTGTTACTACTCCATTTCCCCCATTATGCTTCTTCATGTTACATTATCAACAATTGGTGTATTAGACTTGATTTGGATTGGTATTGGTAGAAAATGAGGCACTTAGTCTCTTTAAGGAAGGTTTGGTTTAGATAAGTCAACCATAGGTTGACTTATGAGTTATAGGGCTCGGATGTATTTTTCGGTGATTCGGTTAGTTTCGGAGGATGATTTGTGACTTAGGAGTGTGATCGGAATTGATTTTGGAGGTTCGGTGTAGAATTAGGCTAGAATTGGCGAAGTTAGTATTTTGGCGAATTTCGTTTGATAGGTGAGATTTTGATTTGAGGGTCGGAATGTAATTCCGACAGTTGTTTGTAGCTTCAATATGTGATTTGTGATGCATGTGCAAAATTTCAGGTCATTCGGACGTTGTTTGGTTGGGTTTTTGATCGAATACGGTTTCAGAAGTTTTTTTAAGAACTTAGGCTTGACTACGATGTGAATTGATGATTTCAGTGTTGTTAGATGTGTTTAGATGATTGAAACAAGTTTGGATGATGTATTGGGATATGTTGGTGCCTTTGGTTGATGTCCCGGGGGCCTCGGGTGTGTTTCGGGTTGTGATCACGCTCTTATTTGATGTTTCAACATCATTTCTTTGGACATAAAGGGGTACCATATTAAGCAAATGAGCTCCAAATTAAGTTTTTATTGAACCATTAGATCCGTATCGAAATTACGGAGCCATAGAAAAATGAATGATCGAGTTTGGACATCGTATCAGAAAGTTATGCTCATTTTTATGTCGGAAAAACTGATGATTATGGTACGCTCGCAATTGCAAAACAATGCTTGGAATTGTGAACACTGTAGCTTTGCAAATGCGAAGAATATGCTGGGAATTGCAAAAATATTGTTGCTGGGCTGGGAATTGTGAAACATTGTAGCTTCGAAAATGGGAAGAAAATGTTGGGAATTGCGAAAACACTGTAGCTGGGGCAGAATGTTTAAAAAAGCATTTCAGTCGCGAATACACCCTATTTCTCCGCCATGTTTAGTCATTTTGAGAGCTTTTGGAAGGGGGTTGAAGTGAATTTCAACTAAGATCGACTGGAGGTAAGTTTTATGAGTTAAATACATGATTTTATTGAAGAATCATCCTAGAAATTCATGAGATTAAGCCTAAAAATCGAAGAACTAGGGCTTGAGTTTTTTATATTCCAAATTTGGATTTGATAGGCTATTTGAGCTTGGATTTGGGAGTTCTTGGTATGTACAGACTCGTGGAGAGACGAGGAATCTGAAAATGTAAGTTTTGTAATTTTTCGAGAAGCGGGCTCGGGGCTCTAGTTTTGCCAACTTCGTGTTTTTGGGTGTTTTTCGAGTTATTTCAATTGGGTTATGTCCTATTAGCTTATTATTACCTATTCCTTGTGGTTTTGGTCAAATTCTACACTCAAGGAGGTCGATTTACGAGAAAAGCACAAGGCGAGCTAGGATTTTGGCCGGTTTGAGGTGAGTAATGGTAATGGATGATGTACTGAGGGTTTGAAACCTCGTATTTGCACTATACAGTACTGTTGAGATGAAATACGCGCCATGGGATAAGCGTGGTGATGTTACTACTGGGGTGAGCTTATATCCGTATATTTTGGCTAGTTTCCATGTTTGGGGCCTTGTGCCGATCTGTAGAACCCTTAGGAGAGCCCGTTGAGCTAATTTACCATACTTTACCTGTTGAACACACACTCTCAGTCATGTCCATAAATGTAAAACATAATATGAACCGGTATTAGTAATTGCACTCTAAATGAGAAAATCCATATGGTTGAATACCCTGTCTTAGCTGAGTGGGCCCGAGAGGCCAAGTCAATATTGACCGAGAAGGGTCAAGGACACTATAGTTAGGGTATTTGATATATATCGGATCAGGCTGCACGCTGTAGCAGTATATATATATACACATGTACTGGATCAAACTACACGCTGCAGTAGTATATTATATATGGATCGGACTGCACGCCGTAGTAGTATATTATATATGGATCGGACTGCATGCCGCAGTAGTATATCATATATGGATCAGACTGCACACCGCTGTGATATATTATATGGATCGTACTGCACGCCGCAGTGATATATTATATGGATTGGACTGCATGCCGCAGTGTTATATTATATGGATTAGACTGCAGACTGCAATATTATAGCGCTTGGGCTGAAGGAGCCCCTCCGGAGTCTGTTCAAACCCTAGTGAGCGCAGTCGATAATTATATTGGATTGTGTTGCGCGCCGCAACATTATATATATTATATTGGACCGGGTTGCACGCCAGAGCGTTATATATATTATATTAGATTGGGCTGCACGCCGCAGCAGTATTAGGTGTAGATCAGGCTGCACGCAATAGCAGTGTTGGTAAAATGTCGAACCATAGAGGATTTTACCAATTTTCCTTGATTAGC
Source organism: Nicotiana noctiflora (assembly GCA_032618575.1). Taxonomy (NCBI): domain Eukaryota; kingdom Viridiplantae; phylum Streptophyta; class Magnoliopsida; order Solanales; family Solanaceae; genus Nicotiana; species Nicotiana noctiflora. Next base: position 62,128 of record JASVEL010004040.1, on the reverse strand, counting down.
AGATATTTACTGCATTTACTGTTGGTTATAAAACTGTGTAGTGTTCTTACAGGATTTCTTAGTTTTAGTTGTTATTTGTTGCTATTACTCACTGAGTTGGAATACTCACTTAACTCCCTGCACCCTGTGTGCAGATACATGGATCTCGGAGTCTTATCTGAGCTTATCTGTTGCTGCCCAGTTCAGCACCAGAATCATCGAGGTATCTGTCGGCGTCAGCAAGACCCGATTTCTCCTCTTTATCTTTTCCTTTACTTTTGCATCTAGTTTACCTTCTTATAGGATATTGATCAGTTGTATCTAGAGGCTCAAACTTGCGACACCAGATCAACTGGGTTGTTATTACTGCTATTATGGTTTTCCCACTATTTTATTATTAGCAAAGCGAGAGTTTATGCTTAATTGGTATTTTTAAGTTTTATAACTGGAATGGAAATGTTCAATGGTCGGGCTTGCCTAACAAGGTGTTGGGCGCCATCACAACCAGGGTTTGGATTGTGACAGCAAACCCCTAAATTATGGTTAAATCGGCAAGAATAAAAATACAACAATAATAACACCAAGATTTTACGTGAAAATCCTTCTGAATAAAGGAAAAACCACGACCAAGAAGAGCGACTGAATCACTATAGCAAGGAATTTGACACTATGTAGTAACGAGTACAAATACTCCTAAGAAAAATGCACCCTCAAAAGAAAAAAAAATACACTTTTGCTTTTTTCACCTCACTACAATATCTCTCATAGTCTATTTTTTTTACAGACTATTTTTTATAGTCTGTGGAATACCTTGCTCTCTCTGTCTCACTCAGATGTATTGTTTGAGATTCTTGGTGTGCAGAAATGAAAGTATAAATTCTCCTTTTGTAGCCAAAACCTCACTCTCTAAAGCCTACAATTGATATTTTGCACACACTTTTCACGATTTTAACAAGGTTGGCTACCAAACTAAACGAAGTCAACAAGGTTGGATACCGAACCATACCAATTCAATAAGGTTGGCTACTAAACCAAAAAAACATTCCTTAGGCACATGCCTATTGACTTTTGAATGAGATGGACACCATCAATCTCCCCCTCCAGTCTCATTCATCTAGAGGAGGTAGCATTGTCTCCTAGTTTGAGTGCATATCGACAAGTTCTTTGCATAGCTCAAACTTCTCTCTTGGTACCACCTTGGTCAACATATCAGCAGGATTTTTACTCGTGTGAATCTTTTTGACCTGAAGTGATTCGTTCTCCACTTACTTACAAATCTAATGATATCTGACGTTGATGTATTTTTTCCTCACATGGTACATGGAGTTTTTTCATAGGTCTATTGTACTCTCACTTTCGCAACAGATGGCATACTTCATCTGTCGCAATCCAAGTTCTTGAAGAGATCTCTTGAGCCATATCATCTCTTTGCCAATTTTAATAGCCGTAATATACTCCACTTCGGGGTTAGATAGTGCGACACACTTCTACAACTTTGACTGCCATGATATAGCTCCCATGAAAAAGTAAACAAATATCCAGTATTGGATTTTCTGTTATCAAGGTCACTTGCCATATCAGAATCTGTAGATCCCTTGAAAATTTGATTTGATCCTCCAAAAACATAAGTGTCCATGTGAGCTTCCTCTTAGATACTTGAGTATCCACTTTACAGCTTTCTAATGCTCTTTTCCTAGATTTTCGAGAAATCTGCTAACAACACCGACAACATAAGCAATATCTAGTCGAGTGCATACCATTGCTTACATCAAACTTCCGATGAAAAAGGAGTAAGGAATCTTAGACATTTCATGTTTTTCCTCCGTTGTTCTAGGACACGTCTTATTGCTCAACTTCAGATGAATAGGAAAGGGTGTGCGAACCAACATAGCAATCTTCATATTGAAGCGCTCCATTATACGTTGTATGCACTTTTCCTGTGACAGGTAGATCTTTCTTTCGTTTCTCGAACGAGTAGTTCTCATGCCCAAAATCTGCTGCATGACCCAAGTCTTCCATTGTAAAGAACTTATTAAACTGTTTCACCAGATCGTCAATCTTGGAAGTATTCTTGCCCATAATCAACATATCATCCACATATAGCAAGAGGATTATAAAGTCATCATTAGCAAAATCTTTGTACAAACACATAATGAACTGAAGAAGTCTTCTTGTAGCCTTGCTCTCCCATAACAAATTCAAACTTCGTGTACCACTGTCTGGGAGCTTGCTTTAATCCATATAGATCCTTCTTAAGTTTACATACAAGATTTTCCTTATATTATTCCTTGAAGCCCTTAGGTTGTTCCATATAAATCTCATCATCTAAGTCATTGTGAAGAAAAGCAGTCTTCACATCCATCTGCTTAATCTCCAAATCAAGACTAGGAGTGAAACCAAGAACTGTCTGAATAAAGGACATTTTCATGACAGGAGAAAATATTTTGTCAAAGTCAATACCTTTCCTTTGACCAAATCCCTTGACAACCAATCTAGCTTTGTATCTGGCTTCAAACTATGTTCTTCAGTTTTAACTTTGAACACCCATTTGTTTTTCAAAGCTCTCATGCCCTTAGGCTATTTCACCAATTCGTAAGAGTGGTTCTCATGCAGAGATTTCAGCTCATCTTGCATGGCTTCAATTCATTTATCCTTGTCTTCTATGGCCTCCTCATAACATTCAAGTTATCCCCTATGAGTGAGTAGTGCATACTCATTGGGTGATAACGGGAGGAAGGAGTACGTGGTCTGGAAGACCTCCTGAGTGGAACATCTAACTTGTCCCAACTTCCACTACAACAAATTTGATTATCAATGATAAATTATTTTGTCACCTGTGACTCACATTTTGTCACCAAAGGTTTTTTGTGACAAATTTTTTTTTTTTGTCAATCTTTCATCTTTAAGACACCGTCACTAATAATATATAAAGGCAACTTTGTGTTTCGTTGCCAAATAATAAAGTATTAAATATGAAATTCTTTTTTGTCCCGAAATACGTAATATTTATGACGGATTTATTTGTCATAAAAAGTATCAAAATATCGTACTTAATAGTATGGATTTGTCACTAAAATGTGCATTAATGTCGACGAAACTGCCTCGTCTCTAAAAAAATAGTTTAATTAGTGACGACGTCAAATGTATCTAAAGCTATGTGTGTTTCGTAGTTGAAAAACCGTAAATTTATCACTAAAGACAACCTTTTATCTACAAAAAATTATTTTGTCCCTAAATATATAATTAGTGACAACTATAATTTTGTAATTAAAACTATCATCTTGTCACTGAAAAAATATTTTTATCGACAAAACAAAGTTGTCACTATAAGTTATGATAATTTGTGACAATTACAACTGTCAAAAAATAGAAAGTTGATTTGTAGTCAATAAAAAGATTATTTTGGGACATAAATTATTTTTATCACTAAATATAGTAAATTTATGATGAACTTAATTTATTTCGTGACGAAAATATGATATTCCTAAAAACTATACAAAAGTGAACTTTTTTTGTCACTAATAACAAATATTTGATGACGTTTATATTTGTATTTGTTTTAGATCGTCGTTATACGAATTTAAAATAAAATAATAAAACAATCAAGGTAATAACAGAAAAATAAAAATAATCAAAGGTAACAAAAATATTCACCATTGATCATAAAACTAATATTAAAACTAGATTAAAATAAAATCTCCTTAAATTAAAATAAACATAACTAAAGTGAATATGTCCAACATAAAAGTCTAACTGAGAAATATTACTCCTAAACTAGGACTAAGAAGTGGAGGAATGCTGTGACACTTCACTTGCAATTAGTCTTGATCCAATTGTTAGCTTCATATACCTGTATATAAGGAAGAGAAAAAATTAATAATTAAGTTAATACTTTATGGTATCATGATATAAATAAAATATAATTGGTATAAACTACAACTTCTTGTTAGACGTAGAGTTTAATTGGTGAAACAAGTAAATGAATTGTGACACAAATAAACAAAAATGAGAAAAAAATTAAATAGTGTGGAGTTTACTGTACCCAAAGTTGATTATCTGGTGGAGCTCAATCTTTGTTGTATCATTAAAAAATATATTCAAAGTTAGATGCTAAAAGAATTATAATGCAGCTCAAAATGGCAAGAAATGGACAGAGTAGAAAGAGAAACAAGACTGTCACATGAAAGAAGTGGCAAAACTTGTCAAAATGCAGAAGAGAAGCTCAAAATCTTTAAAAGAAATGGGCTTCAAGCAGACTGGAATTGGTCAAGAAATATGAAGATCAAGCTGGGCACAAAAATCAGCAGAAAGTGTTGTGATCAAATCCCTTGGGAGATGATCATAGTATTGATGCTTTTAACTAACATTGTGTATTGTGTTCTTTATTGCATGGAAAGTTACTGTATTCATGCCTCATCTTTTGCTAAAATATTCAAGGGTGGTATTAGCACATTTTGCTCATTCCCTAGATGGAATAGCAGAGATGAGCATAAGCATGGAAGATTGAAGAAATTATACTAGTCTAATAACCAATCCTGTAAGACTAAAATATACAGGAGGATATTATGTAGTAATGTAGGATGGTTGTTTTCAGATGCAAGCAAGCAAGAAGACTTTCTAAAGCATACAAGAGCAATGGTTTGGTGGGGTGTTTCATACCTATAACCAAAAATAAATCAACTCATATAGGGGGTCAAACAAGGATGTAAAAAGCAGGATATTCAATTGCAGATCATCAAATCCAAGAGGAGGAGATGGTGATCAGCAATTATGATATCTATGTGGTATTTGATGAAAGAGAGAAGTCAAAAATCATTTCCTCCTATTTGCTACAACTTCAAAGGGTGGTATTAGCATTTTGTACTCATTCCCTTGAGGGAGTAACAATAGGAGGCAAACGTATGGACATATTGACAGTACAAGATAAATTGGGTTTGAAATTTCAAGATAAACTAGTGTTACTAATGCACAAAAAGTACAAATCACAGGAGCAAACATGTATTGGAATGATAATCAGCTCACTAAGGTCACCAACTACCGAATGGAGATCACAACAACAAGATGAAAAATGCAACAGAAACAATGAAAATATGCCCAGATTGGACAGGAATTTTAGACTCAATGAATGCAAAGTGGAGTATAAGTGTAATACAAAATACTAGCATGACATACCAGAAAAGAATTCAGGCAGCAAAAACACAAGAAGCTGAAATCGAGATTGGCCGCAAAGAAAATAGACCACATCACATAACAGGACTCAAATATGAAGACTCGACTACTACAGTTAAATTCGTGAAATGCAGACAATCATGAGAAAATATACATATCATCTGGGCAAATCAAGTATTTGTACAGCAGCAAGAAGGGAATCAACAAGCCAAAACAATCACAATGGATATGCTCGTACAAGTTAAAATTGGCTATGGATGCCTAATGCATGCACATTGGTTTAGAAGGCTTCAAAGGCTAATACTTAGCATATGTAATAATGCTAGATTTTAGTATGATTTTAGCATAGTAGTAGCTTGAAAAGTTTATTTGTTAATGTTTGCTTTTATTTTTAGATATTTATAAAATAGTCCTAAGCACACTACCTAGTGGATTTTCCTAAAAAAAAAAGAAAGAATTATAATTGAATTTATCATTTAAAGATCTAGTACTTCTAACCTTGATGGTGATGAGCCAATAAAACGGCGCTTTGTTTCGCTTAATATTTTCTCTTGGCATGCCCTTAAAGTACCCAACTCAGAAGTTAATGTTTGTATCTTTATCCACTGATTTGCTACCTCAGTTTCAACCACGTTTAAATGTTCTTGTAAACCATGTTGGGCAATAGCAGCATCCTCTTTTGGCTTCTTAAGAGCGTCGTCTAATTCTATTGTTGTCACGACCCCAAATCCGGTCATGATGGCGCCCAGCACACTGCTAGGCCAGCCTGACCAATTAACAACAATCACGGAGCCATAAGCTCACTTTATCCAATTTAAGCATACGGAAATAATTCAACAGTGATAGATACATATTAAAAAAACAGGGAACCAAGTCCCAACACGTGCCAACTCCCATAGACCGAAGGGTCAAGAGTCATGAGCCTCTACGGAATATACAAGTGTAAATAGTGAGTATAACTGTGCACAAGTGTGGGATGATCAGAACAAAATATAGAAAAACTGGAGAATCAGGTCCTGCGAACGCTAGCAGCTACCTCGACTGTCCAAAAGCACTCCCGAGCCGCAATGGAATCAGGCTCTGCTGTAATGTACCTGGATCTGCACACAAGGTGCGAGGAGTCGGGTGTGAGTACTTCCAACTCAGCGGTAATAAAAGTAAATAATGCTGAAGGGAAGAAAACCACGCAAGGCACTATCTCTTGCTACACAATACGGAACTATCATTAAACTTCAAAACACTATCATTTTATTCCTTTTCAGCATATGTGAGTAGATTATTTAGAAATCTCAATTTTTAGCTACTTTCTTTCATTATAACATACCAATACCTAGGAAAATCTCAAGCAGTGCAAGTCAACACTCAACTCAGCCTCTCGGGCTCAGCACTCCTTAACAATTTATACCAGGAGATCTGGTCAATAAAGCAACAAATGCACATGTGCCAGTAAAGTATGAGTGCTAAAATGTTATGCCACGTAGTACACGTAAACCAATGTATGTATGTCATGCAATGCATATGACCGCTACGGCGTGTAGCCCGATCCTTTTGGGTACCCGTGCTTACGGAGGGGCTCCTACAGCCCAAGCACGATATCAATATCACACCTGCTGCGGCGCGCAACCCGATCCATATACCACTGCGGCGTGCAGTCCGATCCATGCATGTGTATGCATATGCTCACATGAATGTCATGCCCTAGCATATGGCCCTCGGCCCCAATCAGTCTAACAAATAATCAAGAAAGCCCTACGGCAACAATATCATATTAGCTCACAGCAAAAAAAATGTTATTAAGACCTTGTTCAAGTTTTTCATAACCTTACAAAAATGCTGAATAGCAATAATTCCATTTTAAACCTTAAATTTAGAATAAAATATGCTCAGTGTTATCAAAATAGTGATACCAATCCTTGAAGGATTCAAATAATTGGCACGAAGCCCAAACGTGATAATTAGTCCAATTCATTTTAACAATTAGGTGTTATTATTTATTACGCAGGACGGACCAAGTCATGATCCCCAATGGTGCTCTACCCCATGCCCGTTATTCGACATGCAAGTCACCTCAACACAGCATTAAGATGTGCAAGTCCGGGGTTTACTAACCCTCACGACATCATTTACAAGAATTACCCACCTCGAACCGACGAAAGCTCATGCCCGCGATGCCTTAGCTCCTCGAACCAGCATCCACGCACGTCAAAACTAGCACAAATCAGCACAAATATATCAAAATAGGCTAATGGGACATCACCCAATCGAAAGAACTCGAAAAATATCAAAAATTACGAAATTTGCAAAACCCGAGCCCCGGGCCCACATCTCGAAAAATTTCAAAACTCGTATTTCCAGAACCCTCATCTCGCCACGAGTCCATACATATAAAATTTACCAAAATCGGAGTTCGATTGGCCTTTCAAAACCCAAATTTTCATTTTCAATAACTAGGCCACAATCCTTCACAATTTCTACCCAAATTCATGAAGATTGATGTTAATTCTACCATAAAATGATGTTTTTGAGTCAAGAAACTTACCTCCGATGAATACCCGATGATTTCCCGGCGTTTTCCCGTGATTTCTTCTCTCAAGGGCTCAAAAATGGGGGTTTATGAAATGAAACCCGTATGTGAAATGTTTCTGGTTTTAATTCACTGCCTGGGACTTTTCTTCTACGTGTTCGCGTTCATTGCCATGAGTTCGCGATGCCCAGCTCCGGATTGACCTTCGCGAACGCGACCTCCCCAACGTGTTCGCGATGCACTAGCTCCCAGCTGTCTGATTTTCCTTCTACGCGTTCGCGATAACCCTCACGCGAACGCGATGCACACCCTGACAAACCTACGCGAACGCGACACCCTGAATGCGATCGCGAAGCTCAAGAATCTTGACCTACGCGAACGCGGTAACCTGTCTCGCGATCGCGATGCTTGACTCGCCCGGCCTTCGCGAACGCGGCCCATGCCACGCGAACGCGAAGGCTTGGATTTTGCCCAGTGATCTGCAATTTTTCTGCAGATTTTTAAGTTCCAAAAATGCCGGATGATGGTCCGGATTCACCCCGAGGCCCCCAGGACCCCAACGAAAACCACCAACATACTCCAAAACACGATACGAATTTGTTCCAATCATAAAAATACCATCCTAAACATCAAAATCACCAATTACACACGGATTCAAGCCTAAGTTTCTTCAAACCTTCCAAATTACACATTCCATCAAAAACCCGACCAAACGATGTCCGAATGACCTGAAATTTTGCAGGCACATCCAAAATCACCTAACGGAGCTACTGCAACTGTCGGAATTCCATTCCGACTCATGGATCAAAATGTCACCTACCGTTCGGATTTCGCCAAAATTCAACATTAGCCAATTCAAGCCTAAAACTACACCGGACCTCCAAATTCAGTTTCCGATTGCTCTCCTAAGTCATAAATGATCTCCCGAAACTAGTCGAATCATCAAAATCTGATTCCGAGCACTCTAACTCGATAGTCAACTCTAGGTTGACTTTCCATATTCAAACTTCCTTCAAACATGCTATTTGCTTCATTTTCAATTCAATTCACTCCTAACTCACCCGATAGGCTCTAACACTGATATAAAAGCATAAAACATGTAATTGCAACATGACGGGGTGGTAAATTCCCGTAACGACGGGCTGGGTCATTACATTCTCCCCAACTTAAACAAACGCTCGTCCTCGAGCGTACCGGAGTGGTACTAGAAGCAACTCAATAGCTGAATGACCTTACCCAAGCATATATTCGGGTGATCATACGTCACCCTATCTCACATAAGTCCGAAAACACCATATAGTCAAAATTTCACAGACCATCTGAACCATAAATCACATTGCACTTTCCGAAATCATATGCCAAATGCTAATCCCATGCCTATACTCAGGATACACTCGAATCCACTGCAATAACCCATATTCACTACTCCGGGTGAGATCATATGATGTATCGACAACCCAATCACTCGAGACGATAGTCTCTAGTCACAACCACTGGCCACAATAACAAAATACTAGCTGAAAACCTATTTCATTAGACAGAGTCTTATTCCAACACCTCCATATCATGCCCACGGCAGCTGAAGCACGCGATATACCGAACCCATCTCTAAGGTTAACCATTCGTGAATCTGTTTCCCCTTTAAAAACTGATACCACAATAGGTAAGATCCAATATGCTCGTATTCATTAATGACTCCAACGGTCATTTCGATTATGACACACCGCACTGGTGACATGACATCTCAACCACCGGCCTAAGCCGCGATGAGCACAACATAGGCTCTAATAGAAACGCCTCAACACACTCGAATCATGACAGCTCAAATCATGATCACTGTCTCCAGCAAAAGAGCTGCAATTCAATTCCTCTGTGCCATCATAACATAGATCTGAGATCGCGTCTCATATCATAGAAATAGGGTACCTGAATCCTTCTCGATAGGTCATAACATCACGTGGCCTTGCCAAGATTCGTGATTCTATCCTAACATTATTACTCATGAAGCACCTCAAGCTACCAAGCTCAAAACGGTTAGCCACGCACAGATCTAGGTCTTGAACCCAAGCAATCAACCTCATCCATGGTGAAACAATTAACGTATGCTATTAAATCCTGAAAGGATACAACCGATGTGCCACTCGCCAAGCGATACTCAAAACGGTCTTTTTCTCAGAAGCGAGGAAGTATTGTATACCAGGTAGCTTATAACTAACTATATTTTCACAATATTCTGTTGCGGCGTGCAACCCGTTCCAATGACATACCCGTGGCGGCGTGCCACCCGATCCAGATACCATACCTGTGGCGGCGTGCCACCCGATCCAAATAACCCGTGGTGGCGTGCCACCCGATCCACGCATAAATCTCGCAAAAAGGAAATGCATACCGAGTCGAATTTTCTCATTACAGCAAACATATATATATAGCCTCAAGCTCGGCCACATGAAACGCATCCGACAACGTTTCTCAATACTGGAACTGAATCAATGGTAGATACCTCTACACTAACATCCGCCCCTAAGGTCCAACTGACAAAGCAATGCCTACCAGCCGTCCGCTGGTCCTGGGTACAACTACTCTGTTGGAGCATACTCTGATGCTCTCTGCTACGCAATTTGTGCCATTTTCCGACATAGTCCATACCACATTAGTCTAGACGACCTGACTTATGTCAACCAGTCCGAAATAAGGTATCATAACCCAAATTCATCATATCAAGCTAAGAGAGAGCCACTAGGGCTTCCGATTTCCAATAATCACAAAACGGTGCCGATACACGCGATATACAACCACCGCATATGCGGATTACGAGAACTTCTAGTCTCCAACACATATGTAACACATGAATCGGCATACCTGGTCCCACTTTCCACCGTACGAACACGTAACACACATCAAGCATCCATTCATACCACGACGGCCATTCAGAAATTTCACTATGCAAATAACGACTCAGTTATTATAGTCGATCCAACAAGAGAATACCACCATACCACTGGATATCATCAGTTTACATTACCTTGTCCTTTTTGGATCATATTCCCTGCCAAGTTAATAGAATAGCAGTACCATTTTCTTAAATTATCAGAAAGATCGATTCTTAATTCACCTGCAGCTGTCCGCGCTGCTCAATTATTTTATTGACTTCCCATATACTATGAACTTATCTCAAAACCTAGAATATACCATTATCAACTTTTTCATAACACATCGCATATACAATACCATACTAAGATAACATGGAGATTCTTATCCCTTTCCTACGCCGCAAACATCGACGCACTCAACTAGTCAAGGACTTTTATGATCCTATATAGAGAAAACTCATTTTTTCAAACCCACATTAAAACACATCATAAACTCTTTCTCCCAATCACATTGCATAAGTTAAACTGCCAGGACTGAGTCCTTATACCCATATTATACCCATATCGGGTTACACGACTGCCAGCACTCAAAAGCTTTACTGCACAATATTTGCAAGACTCATTACTTCAACCACATACCAGGAATTAGTCGTATTCTTTATCATACCGCTTCGGTTTATTAACAAGTTGTTCCATTTACCCAGTTTCCTTTCTGATTCATCTTTGATTTAATATTAACCATTACTGTAGCACCATAACACATCAACTCATTCCACACGAGACTCGTACATAAGACCACACGGTCTAAGACATATATGCCACTGAATACTCTCTCAATATTTTCGAGAAGGATCACATCCTACAATACTTTATTTTGAAGAACCTCTTGCGATTTGAATTAGTATTATTACCTTCCAATACGGATACATAGAATCCCAACATTCACATAATATAACACAAGTACCGATCTCTTCTAACGAAACCACCATCTTTAGCCACATGCACAATCTTAAGACACCTGACTGTTACAAGCAAAATCTTGAACACCGTAAATAATTCTCGGGCGTCAGTCATCCTTATTTAGCTGTAATTCAACTGTCTTATTGAACAGAACCACTCGTGCCTTATTAGAACTCTGACACTGCAGATCATGATTACATACGGATACAATTAGCTATCTTTCTTTTCTATACACCGAACATTCTTTACCAACATAAGTTCACAACATCCTAGTATTTCTTCATATCTACGAAGCACCATAACCTTTATCAAAATTTCCTAACATACCTAGAGACAGAGCCAACACAGCACACGACAGTGCAATCAGTTAATCAATAGCAACCTTCCCAACTTAGCCCGAAGCCATTCATCAAAGCACTTTCAACCACTCATACCATTATTACTCAAGTGATGCCGAAATGTTAATATGATATTAAACCCATGTCATTTACAAGCCTTGACAGAGACTCAAATCATCAGAGACCTTAGCTCTTCTACAATTCTTGCAGATATACATGCACCACCAATAAGACCACTCTCTTTAGGTGACAGAAATCTTTCTAAGTCCCAAATTTTCCAAAAATTTCGGCAGAGTTTCCTTTGTAAATTGTCCTATCCACCTACCAGAGAATCACCAAACCATTCTAACAATACATCCACAACTCAACAAGATATCACAATGTATTTCAACAACATTAAATCTCAATACTATACGAATCATATTATCACAATTTATACTTGAACCTGCGTTGTACCTGCTCGAATCATAACACATATCAAAATTACTTTAGTCTTCCCGAGTTTAAACTCGTTCCACTACACATAAGGCACTTTACCTTCCAGTTACGAGATATGATAATTATTCACTACACCCATAGCTCGGGGCTACACAACAGATTAGACAAGGGTCGAACAATTAACAGCTCATCCATTATCAAACTGCCATTTGCACAATAAAGATCATTACCGATCGTATGAACTTCATAATTCCGGCTGGCTAAATTAGTACCTTGATGCTCAAGCCATAGACAAAGATCTGGCCTCAAGTCCTCCCGACTAGCCCAACATGAATTCATAGAGATTATATCTCGCCCCTCGATCGGGGAATCACAAGCCATAAGGCAATTACATTACTGAGCGCTCGATGCGTACATAGACGTGTGGAAGGAATTTCAAAAATTATATCTCAAGCTGAATCAAGTGCGCACGATAAGAATTCCAAGAAATGTGAAGTGTTTCCTAAAGGTTCGAAGCCTCCCGAGGATAAGTACAGGCGTCCCCGTACCGATCCACAAGAAAAGACTCATGAAGCCTAGTAAACCTAGGCTCTGATACCAACTTGTCACGACCCCAAATCCGGTCGTGATGGCGCCCAGCACACTGCTAGGCCAGCCTGACCAATTAACAACAATCACGGAGACATAAGCTCACTTTATCCAATTTAAGCATACGGAAATAATTCAACAGTGATAGATACATATTAAAAAAACAGGGAACCAAGTCCCAACACGTGCCAACTCCCATAGACCGAAGGGTCAAGAGTCATGAGCCTCTACGGAATATACAAGTGTAAATAATAAATATAACTGTGCACAAGTGTGGGATGATCAGAACAAAATATAGACAAACTGGAGAATCAGGTCCTGCGAACGCTGGGAGCTACCTCGACTATCCAAAAGCACTCCCGAGCCGCAATAGAATCAGCTCCACTGTGATGTACCTGGATCTGCACACAAGGTGCAGGGAGTCGGGTGTGAGTACTTCCAACTCACCGGTAATAAAAGTAAATAATGTTGAAGGGAAGAAAACCACGCAAAGGCACTATCTCTTGCTACACCATACAGAACTATCATTAAACTTCAAAACACTATCATTTTATTCCTTTTCAGCATATGGGAGTAGATTATTTAGAAATCTCAATTTTTAGCTACTTTCTTTCATTATAACATACCAATACTTGGGAAAATCTCAAGCAGTGCAAGTCAGCACTCAAATCAGCCTCTCGGGCTCAGCACTCCTTAACAATTTATACCAGGAGATCTGGTCAATAAAACAACAAATGCACATGTGCCAGTAAAGTATGAGTGCTAAAATGTTATGCCACGTAGTACACGTAAACCAATGTATGTATGCCATGCAATACATATGACCGCTACGGCGTGTAGCCCGATCCTTTTGGGTACCCGTGCTCACTGGGGGTGTCCAGACTCCGGAGGGGCTCCTACAGCCCAAGCACAATATCAATATCACACTTGCTGCGGCGCGCAGCCCGATCCATATACCACTGCGGCGTGCAGTCCGATCCATGCATGTGTATGCATATGCTCACATGAATGTCATGCCCTAACATATGGCCCTCGGCCCCAATCAGGTCTAACAAATAATCAAGAAAGCCCTACGGTAACAATATCATATTAGCTCACAGCAAAAAATATGTTATTAAGACCTTGTTCAAGTTTTTCATAACCTTATAAAAATATTGAATAGCAATAATTCCATTTTAAACCTTAAATTTAGAATAAAATATGCTCAGTGTTATCAAAACAGTGATACCAATCCTCGAAGGATTCAAATAATTGGCACGAAGCCCAAACGTGATAATTAGTCCAATTCATTTTAACAATTAGGTGTTATTATTTATTACGCGGGACGGACCAAGTCACGATCCCCAATGGTGCTCTACCCCACGCCCGTTATTCGGCATGCAAGTCACCTCAACACAGCACTAAGATGTGCAAGTCCGGGGTTTACTAACCCTCAGGACATCATTTACAAGAATTACCCACCTCGAACCGACGAAAGCTCATGCCCGCGACGCCTTAGCTCCTCGAACCGGCATCCACGCACGTCAAAACTAGCATAAATCAGCACAAATATATAAAAATAGGCTAATGGGACATCACCCAATCGAAAGAACTCGAAAAATATCAAAAATACGAAATTTGCAAAACCCGAGCCCCGGGCCCACATCTCGAAAAACTTCAAAACTCGTATTTCCAGAACCCTCATCTCGCCACGAGTCCATATATATAAAATTTACCAAAATCGGAGTTCGATTGTCCTTTCAAAACCCAAAGTTTCGTTTTCAATAACTAGGCCACAATCCTTCACAATTTCTACCCAAATTCATGAAGATTGATGTTAATTCTACCATAAAATGATGTTTTTGAGTCAAGAAACTTACCTCCGATGAATACCCGATGATTTACCAGTGTTTTCCCGTGATTTCTTCTCTCTAGGGCTCAAAAATGGGGGTTTATGAAATGAAACCCGTATGTGAAATGTTTCTGGTTTTAATTCACTGCCTGGGACTTTTCTTCTACGCGTTCGCGTTCATTGCCACGCGTTTGTGATGCCCAGCTCCGGATTGACCTTCGCGAATGCGACCTCCCCAACACGTTCGCGATGCACTAGCTCCCAGCCGTCTGATTTTCCTTCTACGCGTTCGCGATAACTCTCACGCGAATGCGATGCACACCCTGACAAACCTACGCGAACGCGACATCCTGAACGCGATCGCGAAGCTCAAGAATCCTGGCCTACGCGAACGCGATACCCTGTCTCGCGATCGCGATGCTTGACTCGCTTGGCCTTCGCGAACGCGGCCCATGCCACGCGAACGCGAAGGCTTGGATTTTGCCCAGTGATCTGCAATTTTTCTGCAGATTTTTAAGTTCCAAAAATGCCGGATGATGGTCCGGATTCACCCCGAGGCCCCCGGACCCCAATGAAAACCACCAACATACTCCAAAACACGATACGAATTTGTTCCAATCATAAAAATACCATCCTACACATCAAAATCACCAATTACACACGGATTCAAGCCTAAGTTTCTTCAAAACTTCCAAATTACACATTCCATCAAAAACCCGACCAAACGACGTCCGAATGACCTAAAATTTAGCAGGCACATCCAAAATCACCTAACGGAGCTACTGCAACTGTCAGAATTTCATTCCGACTCCCAGATCAAAATCTCACCTACCGTTCGGATTTCGCCAAAATTCAACCTTAGCCAATTCAAGCCTAAAACTACACCGGACCTCCAAATTCAATTCCGATTGCTCTCCTAAGTCATAAATGATCTCCCGAAACTAGTCGAATCATCAGAATCTGATTCCGAGCACTCTAACTCGATAGTCAACTCTAGGTTGACTTTCCATATTCAAACTTCCTTCAAACATGCTATTTGCTTCATTTTCAATTCAATTCACTCCTAACTCACCCGATAGGCTCTAACACTGATATAAAAGTATAAAACATATAATTGCAACATGACGGGGTGGTAAATTCCCGTAACAACGGGCCAGATCGTTACAGTTGTCCTTCTTTTTGTTGATGTAGTTGTGTTAGGCTTTGGACCATATCCTATGCCTTTAATATATCCCGACCTTGTACCAAGTACATTATCAACAATTTCATCAACAGTCATTGGATTCTCTTCAGAAATATATTGAGCTCTCAAATCTTTCATTTTGTTCTACATAAAATATTACATCAATTAAATTAATTATAAGATAGAATGAATACATGTGAAATGTTACTAAAATATTACTTACGTAGTTAGTCTCAGCCTCTAGAGATGACCATCCTTTTTCACTCGAGTAATGGGTGCTTTTGTAGAACTCAATCCTATTTCGCTCTATTCATTCATGTTCCTTCACACCCTACACAATATGAAAATAATATAAAATATTACAAAAATATCATCTTAGTAATGAATGTGTAGGGTGATTGAACATCAACCACATTCACATGATTAGAATACAAGCGCAACAAAATATTATGAATGTATGTGGAACAAAGATTTTTACCTATACCAACTCCTGTCAAGGCAACCATTTTTGAGAGTTTTGTGAGACAGAACATTACAGAGTCACAAATTAATGTGACAAACAATATTAGATAGCTAACAAAGAGTAGTTATGGCTTCCCAACTAACAACAAGACATAATTTTATATGTTGACTGTCCTTTTATACAAAAATAAACTCAGAGAAAAGAAACACATAAAGGTTTTATATCATAATGCTCGATATATTTTAAGAGCCTTAAAAATACTACTACTAACAGTTGTTGTAGAATACATGAAGCAGACATAGAACTGGTTTCCTTGTTGTTAATGTCCTAGATGTGATACTAATATTTGGCAATTAAAAGTTTAACTAAAGCATGCAGACAAAGATTTAAAGAAAAGTAAAGAGGTACAAAAGAAACAAGTTGCACAGAAACTTTCCCACCTCTCATTTACCAATTCACCATGACTTTGTTCACCATAAATTACATCTCAAACTTAAAAATAAGTAAATAGGCTTCAATGTTTCACGGCAGACTACCTTTGACCCTTGGGGACCCTTTCTCATATTCCCATGGTCCAAACATTGATCTAAAATTGAATATGTAACTCCACCAAAGACCCTTAACACGCATCTAACTATCTAAGATATTCTTAATACAAAAAGAGTTCAATTAAACATCCGAAATGTAGTCTCTCTAGTTCATTTCATATTGGCGACAACTTAAACGAGAAAAACAAGGAATAAAGTAGTGATTTGATATTTGTTGAGTTTAATAAAAGCGTGACTTTCTTACATGGGAAACTAGAGGGAATGATATCTAGATGATTGTATAACTTATACATACAGATTAAAACTTCTTATTTATGAATAGATTTGGTGTCTGGTTGTGAAAATATTTACACATATGAGGCAAGATTAGTTTCAAAGAGTCAAAGTATTACACTTTAAGCAGGTTATCTATTTTTTATACAAATGATAGGTTTCTCCCATTTTAGAAATTCTCATCTTACATATCGGACTTTCTAATGTAGGCAGGAATCATAGAACTCAAGTATGGATAATGTCCTTCCAAAGGAGATACATGCTCGTAGAGATTTCCCAACTAAGAGCCTGACCCTTCCTTGGGATCACATCCAGTTAGTACAATCTAACATGGACGACCTTCGAGAGACGTACCAGATTCCGGACCATGTGGAGATGATGCCAGCCCGGACGGACTATGCCAATGTGCACGAGCTGGGATACTACACATTCTATGAGTATCCATTCCTGATCGGTTACAACCTTCCAATTTACCTTCTAATGGAGGAGCTTTGCCACTCTTACAATGTGTGCCCGACTCAGCTCACTCCCTATACTTTGAAGGTGTGTCATATTATGACCACCTAGGCGGCCAGGGCCGAGTGCAGTGTCTCGTTCCACCACCTCTTGCAGTTATTCAGCCACAGTTACATGAGGGGTGCCATACTACAGCTGAAAAGTCCTGGCACAAGGGGCTTGGTCGTTAAGGACAATGAAAAGACTAACCGCCGCTTCTAGCATAAGTTCTTCTACATTAGGACGGAGCACCTAGTGTCGAATCCCGAAGGGTTCCCGAAAAGGTGGAACCTAGAATGTAAGTCTTTTTACTTGTAAAATTCAGCACTATTTGTGATTTTCACCTTACGGACATTGTGACTTCTTTTTCTTTTCCCCTATTTTTGCAGCGAGGGATTATCCACCTTGGTTCATTGAAAATATTATGTCGTGGGTGGAGAGAGTGATTCTGTTTGCGGAGGATTGTCGCACATGGTTCGCGTTTCGTGAGCGATATGGCCCACCAGGTAACCCTTTGACTATGGTTTGGAGGTTTCCTTAGGTTTCATTACCTGACTTATTAATGTTGGCAGGTTAGAGCTCCCCCAAGAAGAAGAATAAGAACATCACTGCCTCGTCTGGGGCGGGGACTAATTCTGGAGACGAGTACGTACCCTGTGGGTCACCTAATGATGGCGTTCCGGAGGTTCCTCAACCTGAGTTTGCGCCTGTGGCTGCGTCCACAAGCGAAGAACCTCCTTCATCACCATCCCAACGGCCCATGGAGGAGACTTTCGAGGGCGAGAAGTTGATGGAAAGGAAAAAATGCAGGTTAATTCTTGGCAAGGCGATAGCCACAGAGGATGAGGGGGCAAGTGAGCCCATCAGGATTCAAGGCCAGTTTTTATAGCCAATGCCATCCGTTTAGGGAGGTCGGATCCCCAAGGAAGGGAAGTTCTTGACGCCACCCCAGCATGCATTCCAGAGGGTGGCTTGTCGGCTAGCGCTGAGGAAGAGGGTTGTGGAGAGAGCGTGGAACCTGAGGCAGCCCCCATGGATGTGGATGCATTAAGGAGAGATCTAGCCTACGCGGGGATGACAACGGGTAGGTCTAACCACCGAATTCTAATACTAGGTGGGTATAATCTGTTGCAACACAGAGAGCATGCCACAACGGATATGACCCTGCTGTGTGCATCCGTTGATCGTGAAATGTAAAAAGATGTTAGCGACAGGGATTTGTCTCGGAGGGTTGCTGGCGCGGTCTTGCATGCATATTTTAATTTTCTTCATGTATCGTAGAGTAAACCTTGGTGCATGTTGGTTTGCCATTTTTTTCCTTTTTTCTCTTCTTTAGACTCTCATTTTAGAGATAGAGAGGGGTCGGCGAGCGCAAAAGAAGGCCGCCACTTTCAACAAGATAGTAAAGAAGTATCAACACCGCCATACCAAGCATCAAGCACTGGCGGACCTACTCAAACAGGACCTGTAATTTCGGGTTTCTCATGAGGGCTTGGACCAGTCGGAGGCCCAGATGAAGCAAAGAGTAGTTCAATTGGAGCAAGTTGATGACCAGCTGATGCCCACTTTGGCGCGAAATATTGAACTGGAAACTCTTCTCCAGTCAAAGGAAGATGAACTGGAGGTTTTCCGTGGGGTAGCGGCAGAGGCCGCTAATTTGCGTGCCGAGGTTGATGCCTTAACCGCTGAGCTCAATGCCAAGGCGGCTGAAGATAAGGCTCTTAAGAAGGATGTTGCGTCATGGTCTGATGAGGGTGTGCATGGCGAGGCGCGGGAGATGTGGGTATACGCCAAAGCTAAGCAGATTGTATTCAAGTAATTCTTTGCTGTAGGATGAGATACTGAGGTGGAGGTAGAGGATCAACGGCGTATAGCTCGGGTTGCTCGTGAAGCCTGTGGATATTGTTTTCATATCATATATCGGGTGGGCTATAATTCCAAAGACGTTAACCATCTGGCTTTCGGGTCCTGGATCTCTGCAGCTTATCAGGCTGAGGGCGATAGTGTAAAAGATGACGGGCCGACTGCAGACGGCGAACGGAGCGACGGACTGGCGGGGGGTGGCAAACGGGATGGCGGAGAATATTAGGACTTGTACTCATTTTGTTTTTGCTGTTTTTGTAGATGTAAATAGATCCTGTTGTACATGTATTTTTTGACGATAATAAAAGTTATTCTTTTGCTGTTACTTTCTTCTTTTTGTACCTTCTATTTCTGGTATCTCATCTTCGCAGAGTGGATGCTTGCTTGTTTGTAGGGTTCTTTAGTGTGCTTCTCAAATGTTGTTTATGTTATCCGTTGATAGGAAGCGATTTTAGTCAATAGTGGTGTTGCTTCATATATTACTTACGTTCTTTTGTGCTGTAATCGAACAGGGCTGGCGATCGTTGGTGACAGCGGCCTTAGCCATAATATTGTCGATGGTTTTAGACATGTATGTTTGGGAGTGGCCTTCGCCTTATACGTAACCTTGATTGTCATCGAGTTACCTCATTTGTCGTAGTCAAGCTGGGTAGACTTGTCGATGACAGTGGCCTAAGCCATTTACATGTTGGATATGGCCTTGGCCATATACGTGACTTCGACTATCGTCGAGTTATTTCATTTGTCGTAGTCGATCTGGGTTGACTTATTAACAATGGTGGCCTTAGCCATTTACACGTTGGAGATGGCATTGGCCATATACGTGACTTTGATTGTTATCGAGTTATTTCATTTGTCGTAGTTGAGCTCGATCGACTTATTGACGATGGTGGCCTTAGACATTTACACATTGGAGATGTCCTTGGCCATAGACGTGACTTCGACTGTCATCGAGTTATTTCATTTGTCAAAGTCGAGATGGGTCGACTTATTGACGACTGTAGCCTTAGCCATTTACACATTGGAGATGGGCGTAGTCTTTCATACATTGGAGATGGTCGTAGCCTTTCATACATTGGAGATGGATGTAGCCTTTCATACATTGGAGATGGCCTTAGCCTTTCATACATTGGAGATGGTCGTAGCCTTTCATACACTGGAGATGGTCGTAACCTTTCATACATTGGAGATGGCCGTAGCCTTTCATACATTGGAGAAGGCCGTAACCGTTCATACATTGGAGATGGCCATAGCATTTTATTCAATGGAGATGGTTGTAGCCTTTCATACATTAGAGATGGCCATAGCCTTTCATACATTTGGGAGGGCCGTAGCCTTTCATACAATGGCGATGGCCGTAGACTTTCATACATTGGCGATGGTCGTAGACTTTCATACATTGGAGATGGACGTAGCCTTTCATACATTGGAGATGGCTATAGCGTTTCATACACTAGCGATTGTCGTAGCCTTTTATACATTGGAGATCATGCCAGTCCAGTCTTTTTGTCATACTAGTCAGGAGGACGTATAGGGTGACCGGTATGATAAACTTGTTTCGCAAGTATTTCCACGTGTCCCTTCTGCCACCGCGTTAAAAAACTCCCCGAGAAAATCCAATATGGAAAAAACTCAGGTAAGGCAAAAAGAGTGCGACTCTGGAGACGCCTTTTAGAAATGGAAATACTTGAGGTGGGTGACGTTCCAATTGTTTTGGAGCGTGTTTCCTTCCATTGTCTCTAACAGGAATGTCCCTTTATTACTGCTTCTGCGATTTTGTATGGTCTGTCCCAGTTGGTGCCAAGCTTTCCTTCGCTTGGGTCTTTTGACGCCAATGTCTTGACTTTGAGGACGTAGTCACCCACTTTGAGTGGCCGTATTTTGGCCCTCTTGTTGTAGTATCCTTCGACTTGTTCCTTCTAGGCCACCATTCTTATGTGAGCTATTTTTCTTCTTTCCTTGACCTCATCGAGGTCCTAGATTCTATTCATGTCATTCTCTGTTCCGCTTGTATGCGAGTACCTCATGTTTGGTTCGCCAACTTTGACTGGTATGACCACATCGGTTCCGTAGACTAGTGAGTATGGTGTTTCTCTTGTGGAGGATTTGGGCCTGTGTGCCCAAATCACTTTTGGTAGTAGCTCTGGCCATAGTCCTTTGGCGTCCTCGAGCTTCTTCTTTAGTATGTTTAGAATTGTTTTGTTAGACGACTCTGCTTGGCCATTGGCGGAGGGGTGGTATGGCGTGGAGAGTATTCGCTTAATATGCCATTTCTCGAATAACTCTATTGTCTTCTGGCCGATGAACTGTCATCCGTTGTCGCAGGTGATTTCTTTGGTGATGCTGAAGCGGAAAATGATGTTCTTCCATATGAACGCGATGACTTCCTGTTTGCGTATTTGGGCGTATGTACCTGCCTCCACCCACTTGGAAAAATAGTTAGTTAAAACTAATAGAAATCGTACCTTTCCTCATCCTGCTGGTAGTGGACCGACTATATCTATTCCCCATTTGATGAAAGGCCATGGGGAAGTAACTGAGTGGAGAGGCTCCCCTGATTGGTGTATCATGGGGGCATATTTTTGGCATTATTCGTATCGGCCAACATATTCCGCTATGTCTTTTTTCATAGTTGGCCAATAGTAGCCGGCCGGTATTAAGTATCGCACGAGGGCACGATTAACTATGTGGGTGCCGCAGTGGCATTTGTGTATTTCTTCGAGTACTGGTGTCATTTTGTGCGGCCCCAGACACTTGGCCAGAGGTCCGCCAAAAGACTTTTTCTAGAGCTTGCAATTTATCAGGCAATACTGGTTGGCCTGTACGCGAAGCTTCTTGGCTTCTTTTTTTAGGTGGGAGTGTTCTATCCTGCACATAAGCCATAAATTGGTTGCACCAATCCCTAGTCAAATTTAGGGAGAGTACCTCAGTATGATCAATGGATTAATGAAAGAGGGTCACCACGCTTTCTTTGTTGAAGTTTATGGTCACTGCGGCCAGTTTTGCTAGGCCGTCTGCCTCAGCATTCCGCGCCCACAGATCCTGTTCGATGCGGCACTCAGCGAGCACAATCATTAACCTGTGGATTTTTCACTGGTACTTTTGCAATCTCTATTCCTTGATTTGGTAAGTCCTAGTGTCTTGGTTCACCACGAGATGGGAGTCGCAATGGACAACGAGTCGTCCAGCTCCATACTTGATGGCTAATTTTATACTTGCAATAATAGCCTCGTACTCGACCTCGTTGTTAGTCATATAAGGGCAATGTATGGACTGGCAAATTATTTTGCCTATGAGAACCTCAAGAATGAATCCCAGTCCCGATCCCGACCGGCGCCGTCAATGTAAAGAGCCCATAGGTCAGTGTTGGAGGGTGCACGATGTGCCTCTTATTATGACTCCGGAAGTATCTCTGCGTTGAAGTCGGGTACAAAGTTGGCGAGTACTTGTGACTTGATGGCAATTCTCGGGAGATACGAGATATCGTGCTCGCTAAGCTCTATGGCCTATCTGGCGAGCTTGCTTGATAACTCAGGCCTATGTAGGATGCTTCTCAAGGGGAAGGTTGTCACTACTTTTTGGGGTGGCATTGAAAGTAGGGTCTGAGCTTCCGTGAAGCTACAACCAATGCCAGAGCTAATTTTTCAAGGTGTGGATACCGTGTGTCGGTGTCCACTAAGTTTTTGCTAATATAGTAAATAGGGGATTTCATACCTTTAGTCTCGCAAACCAATACTGCGCTGATGGCGACCTCGGATACGGCTAAGTACACCAACAGGGGCTCGCCCGGATTTTCTTTGGCCAGTAGTGGTGGCGAAGATATGCCTTCAGCTTTCTCAAGGCTATGACACATTCCTCATTCCACTGTAACCCATTATCCTTTCTCAGCACACTGAAAAACTTGTGGCACTTGTCAGAGGACTGCGAGATGAATCCAGATAGGGCGGTTATCTGCCCTATCAACTTTTGCACCTATTTTTTACTATTCAGTAGTTCAGGTATCGTGTCTATCGCATTGATATGATCTGGGTTGACTTGGATACCTCGTTGTTGTAGAAGAAATCCTAAGAATTTCCTTGAGGGTATGCTAAAGGCACATTTTTCGAGGTTCAACTTCATCCTGTACCTCCTCAATATTCTGAAGGCTTCCTTTAGATGGTCGATGTGATCCTCTTTTCTTGTCGACTTCACCAGCATATTGTCAATTTAGAATTCCATAGTCTTACCGAGCTTCTCTTTGAATATCTTGGTGATCAGTCTCTGGTACGTAGCCCCCGCATTTTTTATCCATTACTTTGTAGCAGTAAGTCCCTTGATGGGTGATGAAAGTCATCTTCTCCTGATCTTCCTCGGCCATCATGATTTGATTATAGCCAGAGTAAGCTTCTAGGAAGCTTAATAGCTCATGTCATGCGGTGGTGTCAATCAATTGGTCGATGTGAGGTAGTGGGAATGAATCCTTCATACATGCTTTATTCAGATCGGTGAAATCTACACACATTCTCAACTTCCCATTTTGCTTTTTGACCATGACGATGTTGGCGACCCATTGGGAGTACTTTGGTTCTCTGATGGAGCCGTTGGCAAGTAATTTATCCACTTCCTCGCTGGCCGCTTCATTGATTGCAGCATTGAATTTCCTTCATATTTTCCACATGTGCGGATGTAACAGATCGATGTTTAGCTTGTGGGTGGCAATTTATCGCAGAATCCCTGCCATATCTGAATGGGAGAAAGAAAATAGATCTGCATGGTTAGTTAGGAATTCATGATACTTACTTGGGTCGGCGAGGCTGTGGCCAATGTAAGCTTTCTTCACTGGGTCGGTGTCATCAAATTGGATTGGGTCGAGATCTTCGACCGTTGCTTTTCAGGCTTCCACGATTTCAGAATCTCTGATGGCGTTTGCTGTCAGGTCGACTATAGTACCCGACACGGCTAATTGGTATGCCTCTGCACTTGCCCTCTTTAGTTGTTGGGTATGGGTGCAATCTTGAGCTATTTTGTAGCATTCCTGCATGGTGTGTGGTTCTCCTCTAATATTGAATACTCCCATGGGGTAGGAAATGTGACCGCTTGGTAAAGTCTTGAAGGAACATCTCGTATGGCGTGTATCTTAGGGAGTCCTATAATGACGTTGTACACTATTTCTTGATTCATCACGTGGAAAGTCGTTTCCAGCGTGACTCCTACAGACAGTGTTATTTCTCCGGATGTCCGTTCCACCGAATTGCTGAAACCAGTTAGTGTTATGCAGCACGGTATTACCCTATCCTCGAGTCTCATTTGTGCAAGGACCCTTGGGTGGATAATACAAGTGCCACTTATGTTGTCGATCAAGACCCTTTTAATATTCGTATCAGCGATACATAAAGTAATAACTAAAGCATCATAATGTGGGAAAAGCAAATTGTCAACATCAGACTTATCGAATGTGATACTATCTTCGAAGTCGTCATACCATTCATGGGCGAGGGTCTGCTTCAATCTGTGTGTGTAGGAGAACGTGATTGATCACCGAGTCGTCACCGCCGCCGATGATCATATTTATCGTTCATGTCAGGGAAGGCGGCTTTGGCGGACCGCGGAGTTGTTCCCGTCCGCGTGCAAAGTTGATTTTCCCTTTGTTGCTGAGTAACTCTCTCAGGTATCCCTGATTCAGCATCCTGACCACTTCTTACCGTAGGCCTATACAGTCTTCGATTTAGTGTCCCCATTCCCGATGGAACTCACAAAGGATGTTTGATTTCCTTATGGGGCGACGTGTCACAGTAACGCGTCTGTATGTTTGGGTGGCGGATGGGAGGATCTGGTGTATGACTGTCGTCGGTCTCTATTGGAGCATGGGAGTTGTTCTCCTAGTTCTTCGTTGCGTCGATATCTCCTTGTTTCTGAGTGTATTGCCATTAGCCGTTGAGTTGGCCCATTGAGGTCATCCTCGTCTGCTCGTCCCACGGGAAAATAGGCATTGTGTATTTCCTCATATGTGGTAGGGGGATATTTCATGAGGCGGCTCAGCAGCTTCTTGGTAGCCCTCGAACGGTCCCTACTTAATCCGTTCTGGAAGGCGGTGACTGCCATACCTTCCAATATATTTGGCAGACTCATCCTTACCCTATTAAACCAGGCTAGGAAGTCCTTGTGCCCTTCTCCAGTAGTTTGTCTGACGGCGAAGATTCTTGACCCTTGCTTCTGCTTTCTTCCCACCCGCATGGGCAGTGACGAACTTATCTGCCATTTCCTCAAATGTTGATATCGCCTTAGTTGGTAACAATGAGTACCATGTCAGGGCCCCTCCTGTCAGCATCTCGCCAAACTTCCTGAGTAGCACCGACGGTACCTGTTCCTTTGATAGGTCGTTGCCCTTCACGGCAGTGATGTAGTGGATTAGATGGTCCTATGGATTTGTGGTTCTGTCGTACACCCTCAAGTAGGGTGGCATTTTGAAGGTCTTTGGGATAGAGTAAGGGGCAGTTTCTTCAGTGTATGGTCGCTCTACAAATCTCCCCACAACGCATTTTGGTAGCAACTTGGGAGCTCCGGGGATCTTATCGACCCTATCCTAGTGTTCCTTCATTTGGTCGCGGAGTGCTTTGTTTTCATTTTCCATTTCTTCCATCTTCCTTAGGATGGTAGTTAGCGTACCGTCGCTGGTGTCACGACCCCAAATCCGGTCGTGATGGCGTCCAGCACATTGCTAAGCTAGCCTGACCAATCAATATCAACAACGGAGCTAGAAGCTCTCTTTAATCCATTTAAGCATTTCAAAATATGAAACAATAGTACAACAGCGGGGAAACCAAGTCCCAAAATATACTAACTCCCATAGACCGAAGGGTCAAGAGTCATGAGCCTCTAAAGAACATAAGTGTATAAAGGTTTACAAGATACCAAGTGCGGAAAGAAAAGTCAATACAACATCAAGACAGTAAGAAGGAATATCGGGTCCTGCGAACTCTGCAGCTACCTCGAATATCCACAAACGTCGCCTCGCACAGCTACTGGATCACTACTGAGAGGTACCTGGATTTGCACACAAGGTGCAGGGAGTAAAATGAGTACTGCCAGACTCAGTGGTAATAAACAAGGGTAAGACAACGCAGATAAGAAATCCGCAATAAAGCACTATGTAAAGCTATAATCAGCTACCCTGTCATAGAATCAATCTTCACTGTACCTGTACCAACAAATACCAATAAATAGCATAACAGCTAGCGGATGTAGCTAAATGCAATGCAATGCATGATATGACCGCTACGGCACGTAGCCCGACTCCAATTTTGGGTACCCGTGCTCACTGTGGGGGTTCAGACTCCAGAGGGGCTCCTACAGCCCAAGCACATCTCATAGAGATATTCTCGCGGCGTGCAGTCCGATCCAACATATATCCTGCTGCGGCGTGCGGCCCGATCCACTACTAGTCAGCTAATATGCAGATACAGCCTCGCAGGCTCAAAAGTAGTTTTTGAAAACTCTTTTATCATTTTTCAGTTGGAAAACAGTAATATCAAGTTCGAGAGATTGGAATTAGCATAATAACAAAAATAGCTGCGGACTAGTAGTAAACTAGCATGTCTATATGATAAGACAATGATAACGATCCTCGCGGGATCCAATAACTGGCTCACGGCCCACATGTATACTCAACCGCCCAAGAAGGGGGTTCCTCGGCTCAAGAGTGGCCATTATCACAATATATATATATATATATATATATGCAACCATCCGAGAAGGAGGTTCGACGGCTCTAGAATAGCCAATAATACAATATCAACAGGTCGGACTAATATATAGTCTCCAGTTCATGATCGACCCCGCACTCTCAAGAGTGTGCGTGTCTCGCCGCTATACAGCGTCACAAAGTGGTATACCGGGGTTTCGAACCCGCCGGTCATCACCCACATCTATTACTCACCTCAATACGGCGCGACGACTACTCCGCAATGCCCTTGCCACGAGAATCAAGCTCCGCACGCGTAGAATCTGATCAAATACAGTAAAAATACAACAAATTAGGCCAATGGGACGACACCCAATCAATACAACTCAATTTACATCAAAATTCCCAAAGTTGTCAAAACCCGACTTTCGGTACGCTTATCGAAAAATCACGAAAGTCACATATTCGGAACCCTCATCTCAATACGAGTCTAAGCATATCGATTTTACCAAATTCGGACTCCATTTGCCCATTCAAAACCTTGATTTTCTAAAGTCCAAGCCTAGGGCTAAATCCTCCATAAATTACCCCAAATTCCTCCATTTTCATGATATAATTGCATAATATTACCAATACTAATCATAGTTTAAGTCCATAGATGATTACCTGATGATTTCCCTTGAATTTCTCTTCAAAATCGCCCAAATCGCCTCTAAAGCCGAGACCCAAAATGTGTGAAATGTTCTGAAATTTTTCTAACTTCCGATACACTTACTTACAGCGATTTTCGCTTCTGCGGAATATTTTCCGCTCCTATGCACCCGTATCCGCGACCAAAGGGTCGCTTCAGCGGTTCTAGGCCTGGCCGGCCATCTCCGCTTCTGCGAGCAAAGGGCCGCTTAAGCGGTCCCGCTTCTGCGAAGAAGCTTCCGCTTCTGCGGACAAATCCGCCTCTGCGCATCATCGACCGCTTCTGCGGTCTCGCCCAAATGGTAAAATGTCCGCTTCTGCGGACCATGCCCAATCTCTCCCGTCCGCTTCTGCGATCACTGGCTCGCACCAGCGACCCCGCTTCAGCGTAATGGCTTCCGCTTCCGCGTAACCAGCCGCTCCTGTGCATCTCGTCCGCTTCTGTGGACACGCTCCTGCGTCCAAAATTCCGCAGGAGCGGAAACAACAGAAGCAGGATCCCAACCTGCAATTCTTCCACAATTTCTCCCGTTTAACCATCCGAAATCACCCCGAGGCCCCGGGACCTCATCCAAACATACCAACACATCTTAATACCTTATTCGAACTCGTTCCAATCCTCAAAACACGTCTAACAACATCAAAACCCATAATTCGCATCGAATTCAAGCCTAAATTCCTTAAAACATTCCGAATTACACATTCAATCAAAAACCCGACCAAACGACGTCCGAATGACCTGAAATTTTGCAAGCACATCCAAAACCACCTAACGAAGCTACTACCACTGTCGGAATTCCATTCCGACCCCCGGATCAAAATCTCACTTACCGTTCGGATTTCGCCAAAATTCAACCTTAGCCAATTCAAGCCTATTTCTACACCGGGCCTCCAAATTCAATTCCGATCGCTCCCCTAAGTCACAAATCACCTCCCAGAACTAACCGAATTATCAGAATTCGATTCCGAGCCCTCTAACCAAATAGTCAACTTCGGGTTGACTTTCCTTATTCAAGTCTCCTTCAAAAAGGCTATATGCCTCATTTTCAATCCAATTCACTCCTGATTCACCCGATAGACTTTAACACTGATATAAAATCATAAAACATACAATTTTAACATAACGGGGTGGTAATTCCCGTGTCGACGGGCCGGGTCGTCACAGCTGGTCTGTGCCTCGATGGGTTGGTCATTACTCGTGTATCCTCAGGTTCACCCATGGCAGCGGTGATGCTTACCGTTGGCATAGACCAGATGTTGCCTTGCAGTGATTTCTCAACTAAGCCACTCAGGATGCTTGTTTTGCCATTCTTCCAGTAGCTTTTTAACCACCGAGGGTGCTTCTTTAATAGCATACGTGGAAGCTTATTTTTCGTGGAAGATCGTTAGATCTTCGGATGGGGATGATGAGATCTCTGCACCTGGTGTGATGCATGGGGTTGCATTAGTGATGACATCGTCACTAGCCTCGTCAAGAGGACCAAGAAGAATGGCTGTGACACCCACTATATCTTTCAATCTAGTGATATTTTCAGCCATCTTTATTTTCGTGTGGTATATAGAAAGGTAGTTGGTTGATCTTTAGGTGGTACTGTGATTTTGATTCTCGAAATCCCCACAGACGGCGCGAAATTGTTTAGCTAAAAAGTAAACGATGTACTTTGTAAGCTAGAAAACAATCAAAAATATGAAAGTGTAAATCGTAATCAAATATAATAGACCTAGAGATGTAAGAATGATGTTATGAACTCAAGAGATGCTATTAGTTTAAGATAGAGATAGAGAGAGAATGAGGGAGTTCTAATATTCAAGAATAACACTGATGCCTTTTACGATGGGAAGGTTCTCTTTATATAAGGAGAGGCCTTCCTTAAAATAATAACGAAAATACAAGAAGTGGTCGACGTCCCCCTAGCGAGGACACCTAGTCTTAATTGGCGTCGCCTTCACCTTTACGTCTGAGCCGTACATTTACTATAGTGGGTATGCACTTACTGGGCATACCCTTCGGCGTAGAGGCGTATACGGCCAAATTTGACCCCATACATGCCTCTTGCAGAAGGGTAAGGCTGGGTAAAATAGATCCCTGTGATCTGAGCCTTCACGGGATCCCGAGCATAGCGGGAGCTTAGTGAACCGCTCTTTTTTAAGGTTCAAAAGGTGATTATTTTTTATTTCTCAGGTACCTGTATTGGGGCACGACTAATTTCTATTCACGCAAGAATCAAAATTCATATTTGGGTGTAAAACGCTCCCTCGGAAAGACAATTCTATACCCCGATCTCAAACCGAAGAACTCTTATTAAAGATACATGAATATTTAACTTTCTATCACAACCTTTGGTGGTTCAACTGGAAAATTTGAAAATAAGGACAGGCTGTCGTGCCTGAATTCAGACCGGACCGGACTTTCTTTGTTTGAGCTAGCTTGAAAACCAAACTTCCCAAGATAATATTCAGTTCACCAAAGGAATATTTCAGCGTTAAAAATAGGAGATGCTATTATGGCTTGGGATATGCTTTAAAATTTTCAGTGCTAGAACTCACTTTCACTTCTGGTAGATTGGAGGAGGTAGGAATATTATTCAAATTAATATGAAGAATAACGAATGTTATTCAAACATGAAAACATAACGATTTTTAAAAATTTCATAAAATTCGGAGGTGTAAATTCTATTTTAAAGAAAAGGTTCAAACTTTTGCTTATAAAGGACGGACATAGATAATTAGATGCCACTTTGAAATCTTTGTAGTGACTTATTGTGACAGAAGTAGAAATTAGACAAGATTTTCCTCGTTTTAAACGTAACTTAGAATCTTGTTTTTTTATTTTTCACACGATGTTTGATATTCAAGAGTTCCGACCAATCTCGACTCGTGCCGTGTAAGTCCCATTAAAAGAAAAGACGTTCCGTATCAAAAATAATTCATTCTTATAACTTGAACCCGAAACATTTGACTATGAGGGGAAAGTAAATCCTACCACAACCCTGGTATCTGTTAACATACAGAATGCATATATTACCAAATTTAAGCAGAACAATATGACAAATGCTTTTTGCTTTCTTTTGTCGAGTTCGATGAATAATCTGAAATCTCAACTTTTTGAAAATTCACAGTGGTTATCTTTTGGGTGGCCACTGTATAAACTGCTCACTATCTAATACTAGTTCGCAAGCTATACAGAAAATATAAATTGCACTAGGCAAGTCGGGCGCGACAATCTCTAACTGAGGTGAAATCTCAACTTATTAGACATATAGTATATTTTTTTCAAGCATATTCTGAATAATTAATTTAGATGGAATGCTTAAAACATGATTATGTATCTGTATCATTGGAAATACTCATTCTCTTACTTTTTCATTTCTTTTTTGGAACAAAAGGTCAGAGGATGATAGTTCTGCAACATACTATAATCAAAGTGTACGCAAAATTTTAAAGGCACATAGGATCAAATTTTAGTACTTGCAACTTTTTTGGACCAAACCTACCACCCATAATTTTTCAAGAAAAATAACATACTAGTAAAGGCCAGCTAGCATGGTGCACAAAGCATCCCGCGTTCACACAAGATCTGGGAAAGGGTCGCACTCCATAAGGGTATCATGTAGGCAGTATACCCTGATGCAAGCAGATTCTACGACTTGAACCCATGACCTATAGGTCACACAAAAATAACTTTACCGTTGCTCCACTACCACCTTACAAAAATGCATACTACTAGTGAACATTTAAATGTGAAAGAAGGTGCTAAATTTTGCAGCTCAAATGCGTTATTCAAAAAGATATGTAGGCAGTAAGACAAAGCATATGCGTTAAAATATACTCTCCAACGAAAGAATACTACACTTTTCTCTTTGCTATAAAAGGGTTTCACGTATTTGAATTTTTGTCAAAGCAATTTGGTCACGAGAGAGACTTCAAACTGTGTGGATGCATTACTGGGCAAATCTTCTTGGGCAACAACCCAACTTCACTACCATATATTTGGTGCAAGTCTGGTCATTGCCAAAGAAGATTTGCCCCGTAACTCGGCCATACAATATAATAACTATCAATACAATGTTTTCAATAAAGGTAAATATAGATATTATTTCCACCGTTTTAATTTATGTAAGCTTTTTCGAAGTACGAGGGTTAAATTAGCTAATCTTTTGAGTTCATTCAGACATAATTTTTATGTTTTTTAAATTGAATTTACATATTTAATTTAAAAACTACATGTAATAGTTGATAGTTTAAAATATTTAAAAATTATTTACAAGAAATGTGCTTAAAGAAAATCTTATTTTACTCCCATATAGAAGTAGAGTACCATAAATTGAAACGGAGGGAGTACTTAATTTTTTTTCTCGATATATATATAAATCTATAAGCAACACAATCTTAAATATAAGGTAATATATGAGTTTAACTCAATAACAAACTTAGCTATTTAACTGTCAAGACCCGAAATTTCCACCATTCAAACCGTGATGGTACCTAACATATCACATTTGTTAGGCAAGGCATCATTAGAGTTTTTGTTAGCCAATTCCTTTACGTTTCGGTGATTAACAGTAAGCAGCAATTAACAATAAACAATCTAAACAAATCGAAATGAATGGGTAAGTAAATAAATAGCCACTTTCATTATATACTACTACTATCTAGAATTCGGAGTCACAATTCACTATTCACCCTTATTTCACCACAATCCACCCTCATTAAACCTGTTGTGGAGTGCAACCCATCTCACTGTATATATCATTTCATCCTTGTTCCTTCTCAATATATCACCCTCATTACAGTTGTTGCGGATCGCAACCCGATCCCACCATATCAATCTCATATACTCAGCAAGTACAAAAATTACACAATTCAAATCACATAACCCTTCATAAGGTTCAATTTCAAACCTAAACAATTAAGGAGCTTATACACTAAGAGACTTTATATAGGTAATACCACTCAGCGCGACCAATCCATAATATGCTTTAAAAGTACCGACAACCAACTTAAGCAAATAATAGGAGGAATCGAAACAATGAAATAACTAATACTTTAAGCAAAGAAAAACAATGCCTAACAAGTAGCAATTAAGCATCGAAAAACAAGAAAAACATGTAGCAGTTATGACAGGAAATGAGACAATATGAAAGGAACAGGAGAGAAACAGGCAAAAATGGTAAATTGGCAACGGATAGGTACTCGTCACCTCACCTATACACCGCTCATATGAATTTCATATAGAAAATAAGTCAAGGGTTCCTAATCCCTCGAGTCAAAGTTAGAAACAACACTTACCTCTCTCTGTGGGCTGCTCAATGCTCAATTACTATTTTTGTTCTAGCGTCGGCCTCCAAATCACTCGTATCTAGCTACAGTTAACTCAACCACAGTTATTACTATGGGAGTCAACCACAATGAATAGATTTAGATTTCCCAAACATTCCCCCAAAGATAAAAAAAATTGACCCCGGGAAC
Organism: Nicotiana noctiflora; assembly: GCA_032618575.1. Lineage (NCBI taxonomy): Eukaryota > Viridiplantae > Streptophyta > Magnoliopsida > Solanales > Solanaceae > Nicotiana > Nicotiana noctiflora. The sequence continues at coordinate 28,787 of JASVEL010004040.1, read as the reverse complement.
GCTTAGTCAAAATCTAAGGTTCATACCAAAACCCATTTTCTCATTCACCCCCGAGCCCGGATATATAATCGATTTTGGAATCCAACCTCAATTCGAGGTCTAAATCCCCAAATTCCCAAAAACACCTTGTTTCTACCCTATTTTACCTTGAACACCCTAGATTTTAGGTTGAAAATTCATGAAATGCAATCGGTAATTGAAAGAAAGTGGTTTAGAACCACTTACCAACACTTTGGGGATTTTGAAAATCGTCCCTAGGTCTTCTAGTTTTGAAATTTTAAAAAGAATGGCAAAATCCCATTTTAGTCTTGTTTTTAAATCACTGAGCAGGTTCGCGAAGGGTAGCAGCCTACAAATCTTACACGTTCGCGTTCGCGATGGTCTGTTCCCCCGACCGTCACATTCGAGAGCCTTGGCTTGCATTCGCATATAACAACATACAGATACCCAGCCCACCCCCATTTACTCTATGCATCTGCATGTTGCTGGTCGCAATAACGAAAAGCAGATTCACCAGTGCTACGTGTTTGTGACTGTAGCCTCGTGTTCGCGTTGTACAAAACCACCCCAGCCCAACTTACACTTTGCATTTGTGAGAGCAGCTTCGCTAACGCGAATAAGAAAACTAGAAAGCACTGAAACTACATAAGCCATAATTTCTCTAAGTCCAAATCGTCTCGTAGCCAACCCGAAACTCACCCGAACCCTCGTGGCTCAAAACCAAACATGCACACAAATCCTAAAATATCATACCAACTTGCTCGCGCGATTAAATCATCAAAATAACACCCACTACTACAAATTTAACACCGAATCAAATAAAATTTTCAAGAAAGCTTTAAAACCTCTATTTTCACAACCGGACATTCGAATAAAGTCAAACCAACTTCGTTTCTCACAAAATTTAACAGACACGTCCTAAATATCATAATGAACATGTACCGAGATCCGAAACCAAAATACGAACTCGGTATCAACAAAATCAAACATTAACAAAATTCTTAAAACCATTAGATTTTCAGTCTTTTAATTTTTAACAAAAAATTTTATCTCGAGCTAGGGACCTCAGAATTCGATTTCGGGCAACACCTAGATCCTATATTTCATTACTGACCCACATGGACCACCAAAATACGAGTCCAATTTTGTTTATTCAAAACATTAACCGAAGTCAACTAAAATAAAATTTTAAGGCAAAATTTATTATTTTCATCAACTTTCAACATAAAAACTTTCCAAAAATGCGCATAGACTGCATACGCAATTGAGAAGGGTAAGATGATATTATTAAGGCTTAAGAGCACAAAATCACATTTAAAAATATGAGATAACCCTTTGGATCATCACATTGTTCGCCTCTAAAACAACCATCCATCCTCGGACGTACATAGAAAAGTACCTTAATTGGTGAAAATGTGGGGATATTTGCTAGGCATATCTGACCCGGACTCCCATGTTGCTGCCTCAACAAGATGACCTCTCTACTACACTCGAACTGAAGGATAACTCTTCGACCTCAACTAACAAATCTGCCTATCTAGAATAGCTACCAGCTCCTCCTTATTGGTCAAATCCTTATCCAACCGGATAGTGCTGAAATCTAACACGTGGGATTGATCGCTCTGATACTTTCGGAGCATGGATACATGGAACACCGAATGGACTGGTGGTAACCCATATGGCAACATAGGTCTGTAGGCCACATCTCCCACTCGCTCAATGTCACGACCCAATTTAAGATCGTGACCGATGCTTAGGAGCAAGTGCTCCCAAGTAAGCCTTATCGGTAATTTTACAGAAAATTAGGCAGAGTTTTTCGTATTTTTGGACCATCCCAAAAATTTTCGGTCTCAAAGCAGCAACCAAACAACCTAATAGCAATTCAACTGGCAATTGACAACTTTACAACTAGCTAAAATAAGTCTCCACCATTACTAATCAGCACACTAACAATCAGAAATACTAATCTACCTCCAACTTTCAAATAATGGACGATATTCAATATAAGACTATAATAACAAAAGAATACTCATGACACTAAATTATTGACTATGGAACGACTCTAAGAGTTTAATGAAACGACCATAACAATTAATAAAAATCTCCGCCCACGCGAACAAGTGCGAGGCTCGCCAAGAATTGTCAACTTGTGCGCTTTAATTAACGAATTCCTCGCATGCGTCAACTAATGTCTCTGTAAAAAAATATTAGCGGGGAATGAGTCGCTAGCTCAGTGAGTAATGATACTTTACCACAACCATTTTTATTTGGGGACAAGTCAAAAACATGCTAGTATGTTAAAAAGAAAATAACATAAAAATGTCATTTCAGAAACAATAAATAATTTTCAGTCTCATCACGTTTTTCTTCTAGTAAAATATAATTAACAATTCAGTAACCACTGTATAATATCAATATTCACATTTTTGGGAGGTTTCAATGAACGGATCATGTAATTGGTAATAAATGTGGACTTTTTTGCAAGAAGTCATATATAACGGTAGTCCTTACTCGAGGGAAATCGATAACGGTATGCTAGTTCTACCTTCCCACTAGCGAGGGCTATAACGGTAATCAGTAATTACAAAGTGCACCAGGTCTAACGAACCTGCCGTAAGCTACGGGATCCTTTAATGCATACTCCCATTTTTACTTGTCTTTGTAATTCCGTATATACTCGTTGAATCTATTTTAAAATAATATAGGGCATTTCAGTTCTTATCAAATCATATATTTCCTTTGGATAACAGTAAATTCAAGTAATGGTGAAATAGACCTTGTGACAACTAAAATATTTAAAACCACGGTATTCATCTCAAATAACTATCCGGTATCATTTCGTGTAAAAGACTTGTCCCATATGCAACTTAAAATAATGAGTAACATATTCATATTAAAAATCATGTGTAAATCATGCAAGTTATGAAAACACAAAATACGATAAGATTACTACTCACAGTACTCGTACCGAAATACCAACTACTTCACCTCAAGCAACTTGTGCAAATTCCTCAAATCAATCTATAATTACATAATATCGATCTCATGTTAATTTTCTTATTTAGGCTAATTCATAGCTATTTTAGAATACCCAACCCTTGAGGTTTCATATTTGACTCTTAATTTGTTGATTCATATTTACCGATATATGAGTAATTCAAATTAGTCCAAATCTGTTAAATAAAAAGGTATTTATATGGTTTATCTTTATTTCATTATTTGTTCAATTTTCTTAATTGTGTGCATAAATTGAAACTTAAATAACAATAATGTACATGATATTCTTTCTTCTTCTTTTTCCAGTGAACCTATCCTACTACATTATAGAGTGATTGGCACCTATTATAACAAAAATCCAAAGGTTTGTAAAACAATTAAAAATTGATGCATTGTAAGGGAAGTTTGAACAGTACCGAAAATTCACACATATGCACGACTAATTTCTCTAACTTTTACCTCTAAAGAATTGTCCATCAGTGCGTAATCATTGTATTCCCTAATTAATATCATATTATGCCATGGTATTGAACCACCATTACACTTCTTTAACAAAATGAATGTGCAGGATAATTTTAAATACAGGGCTGAGAACTTACATACCTGCACTATAATAGCTAACCACTTAGCGTCTTATTAAGCCGCCGCTAATTTTCTCAATGCGAATCGTCTTTGAGTATTTTGTCTTTTTGTTTCATCCAGAGTAAAGAACAAATTATTCAAACTTTCTACTCTATAGGACACTAAAAACGTGGCAGCTATAAGATAATGGGCTTAGCCCACTCCTACTTGCTTAATAAATAACCAAAGTCAACTATATAAGTATAGTTTTAAAATTAGCCTCTAACCACTTATTTAGTACCATATCTCATATAGTAAAAAATATTCCTTCAATAATTTATTATTATTATTATTATTATTTGCTAATGACCAATACACACTTACTAAAAATATAGGGTATCACATGCTTCTCACTTTATGAAATTCGGTCCCCGAATTTAACTCAAGTATGTACGTGCAGAATGAAACAAATGGAGGTACTTGACTCGCATAGTATATTCTATTTCCCAAGTAGCTTCTTCAACCGTATAATTTCTCCATAAGACTTTCACGAACAATATTTCTTTTGACAGTAGCTTCCTTACTTGCCTATCAATAATAGCTTTCCGTTCCTCCTCGTAGGATAACTTCTCATCGAGCGGTATAGTCGGTGCTTCAATCACGTGAGATGAGTATGATATATATTTTCTTAGCATTGAGACATGAAACACTAGGTGAATGCAGACAACTCAAGAGGAAGTGCCAAACAATAAGCCACTGCTCTCACTCGGTCTAGTATCTCATATGGTCCTATAAATCTGGGGCTCAAGTTGCCTCTTTTCCCAATCCGCATTACACCTTTCATAGTGGAATATCATAGGAACACTTTGTCCCCAATCGTGAACACTAAATCTCTTCTTCTCTTATCAGGATAAGACTTTTGTCTACTTAAAGCTGCAAGCAATCTCTGTCTGATCAACTGGACTTTGTCCATAGCTTCTTGTACTAGGTTGGGTCCCAATAAGTTAGTCTCACCAGCTTCAAACCATCTGATAGGAGAACGACATCTTCTACCATATAATGCTTCGGACGGTGCCATTTGATTACTAGACTGGAAGCTATTGTTATAAGCAAATTCGGCTAAAGGTAGATAAGCATTACAACTACCTCTAAACTCTAGAATGCAAGCTCTTAACATATCCTCCAAGATCTGTATAGTACGTTCAGACCGCCCGTCTGTCTGTGGATGAAATGCAGTACTAAGATCTACTCGTGTACCCAATGCTTCTTGAAAAGATTTCCAAAGTCATGAGATAAATTGTGATCCTCTATCAGAGATGATGGATATTGGAACTCCGTGAAGCTGGACAATTTCGTTCATAAATATTTGTACATACCGGACTCCACCATATATAGTCTTCACCGGTAAAAAGTGTGTAGATTTCGTCAGTAGATCTACAATCACCCATACTAATTCATAACCTCTAAGGTTTTGTGGTAGCCCGATGACCAAATCCATAGTAATTCTTTCCCACTTCCACTCTGGAATCTCAATTTCTTGTAGTAGTCTTGCGGGGTGTTGATGCTCAGCCTTGACCTGCTAACATGTCAAACCACTAGAAACAAAGTTAGCAACATCTTTCTTCATACTTTCCCACCAATAAAATTGCTTTAGGTCATGGTACATTTCTGTTGATCCGGGATGTATAGTGTATTTAGTGTAGTGAGCTTCTTTAAGAATAGCATGTCTCAACCTATCTACGTCTGCTACACATAGCCTGTCACCATTCGAAGAACACCATCACTTTCAACAATCATATCCTTGCATTTACCAGCTAAGGTCTCATCTCTGTGTTTACATAATCGTTCATCCTCATATTGGGTGGCTTAATGTACTCAACTAATGAAGACTTAGCCTGAGCACAAGCCAATAATGCCTCTGAATTTCTGATACTAAATCTGATACATGTATCTTCTAGTCTATGAGTATCTTTGGCCAAAAGTCTCTTTGCAAGGGTTATATGCCAAACTTCCTTCTACTCAATGCATCAGCCACCACACTGGCTTTTCTAGAATGATACAATGTAGAATAATCATAGTCCTTGAGTAATTCCATCCAATGAAGCTGCCGAAGATTGAGATCTCTCTGATGAAAGATATACTTCAGACTTTTATGGTCAGTATAAATCTCACAAGTTTCGCCGTATAGATAATGTCTCCAAATTTTTAGAGCAAATACCACTACAACCATCTCTAAATCATGTGTAGGATATTTTTGCTCATGCTTTTTCAATTGTCTCGAAGCATAAGCAATAACAAGACCATTTGCATGAGAACACATCCTAATCCCACCCTCCAGGTATCACAAAATATTGTAAATCATCCAGACCCTGATGATAAGACTAATATTGGTGCAGTTGTCAAACATGTTTTGAGTTTTTGAAAGCTCTACTCACATTCCTTCGTTCACTGAAACTTTGTATTTTTCTGTGTTAGCTTGGTCAGCGGCGCTCTATTCTGGAGAAATCCTGCACAAAACACATGTAATAGCCTGCTAAGACTAAAAAGGTGCGAATCTCTATAGGACAACTAGGTCCGGGCAATTTTTTCACAACTTCAGTCTTCTTAGGATCTACCATAATTTAATCTATGGATATAACATGCCCTAGAAATGTTACCGAGTCGAGCCAGAATTCACACTTCGAGAACTTAGCATAAAGTCAATTTTCTCGTAATGTCTGCAACACCGTCCCGAGATGATTCTCGTGTTCTCCTTGGCTACGAGAATATATCAGGATATCATCAATAAATACTATTACAAATCTATCCAGAAATGGCTTGAACACCCTATTTATTAAATCCATGAATGCAGCTGGAGTATTTGTCAGTCCGAAAAGCATCACAAGAAACTCATAATGCCTGTATGAGTCCTAAAAGCAGTCTTAGAAATATCTTCATCTTTGATTCTGAGTTGATGATAACCAGAACAGAGTTTAATCTTTGAAAAGTGGGCAGCTCCTTGTAACTGATCAAACATGTCATCTATACGAGGCAAAGGTTATTTATTGTGTATTGTTATCTTGTTCAACTGCCTGTAGTCAATGCACATTCTCAAGGACCCATCTTTCTTATTTATGAATAGTACTGGTGCACCCCATGGTGATACAGTAGGTCTAATAAAGCCCTTATCTAACAAATCTTGTAACTGTTGCTTTAACTCCTTCAACTCTGTTGCTACCATTCAATATGGGGGTATCGATATGTGATGTGTGTCAGGTAGCAAATCAATACCAAAGTCTATTTCTTGTACTGGAGGAAATCATGGTAAATATTCAGGAAATATATTGGAAAATTCTCTCACTACTGGTACATTTTCTATACTAAATGCTTCCTTGCTTTTATCATTTACAATAGCTATGAGACCCAAGAAACCTTTCTTCAAAAGTCGATGAGCTTTCATAAAAGATACAATTTTGCAAGTCTCTGTAACTTGACTCCCTCTTAGAATAAAACTGGGTTCATTTGGTATCTTAAACCTTACTATCTTTGCATGACAATCGACTATATCATAGCAATAAGAAAACCAATCCGCTCCCATTAGCATGTCGAAGTCAATCATATCAAGTACAATAAGGTCAGCTAGAGTATCTTTACCCTCAACCCGAATCTGACAAGCACGATATACGTATTCAATTAATAGAGACTCTCCAATAGGAGTAGTAACTAGAAAAGGAACATTCAATAGCTCAGGTTATCTACTAAATCTCAAAGCAAAGTACGAGGACACATAGGAGTGAGTAGATCCCGGATCAATCAACGCAAGTACATCAAATGAACAGATAGAAATAATACATGTAACCACAACATTCGAGGCCTGAGCATCCCGTCTAGTAAATGTAAAAACTCTCGCCTGACCTCTACTAGCATTCCCTTGTCCTTGATTCACAGTAGCACGGTCTCCACCACCTCGACCTCTATTTCCTGTATCTGTAGCACCTGAAGTATTACGAGTAGTCTGAGTCGGTGCAGCTGACTGAATAGAAGCCTGGTTGAAATTTCTTGGATGCTGAGGGCAATCCCTCAAGTGATGTCCCAACTGGACACATCGAAAGCACTCTCCCATTTGAACACGACATTAGCCCAAATATGATCTACCACATGTCTGGCAGACTGGAGTAGTGGCATATATCTGCCCAGAATTACAATGTCCAGAAGATGATGGTGACCTATTACCTTGTCTTCATCTGTGGTGCTACTGCAGTGTATAGACGACCAACTAATCCATCAACAAACCTCTGAATTCGAGCTTCTTCGGTAGGCACTAAGTTAGGATCATATATAGACAGCTTACAAAACTTAGTGTTATATGTTGACACATCTGTATATGGAGTCTGAACCAATCTCTCAAAGTATCTAGTATGTTGTTGCATCACACTGTCTGGAATAAAATGATTATTGAACAACTTAGTGAACTCGTCCCATGTCAGTGGTGGTGCTCCTGCCGGCGTTCCTAGCAATACAATCTCGTACCATGTGTTGGCCATATCCTCTAGTTTGTATGTTGCGAGCTCCACGAATCTCTCACTAGAACATCCAAGAGCACGTAATGCCTTAAGTGTATCATCCAAGAAGCTTTTAGGATCTGCTGAATTATCGGAACCTGTGAATTTTTTTGATTTCAATTTCAGAAACTCGTGTAGGGATACATCCTTATTCCCGAAAGGCTGAGTCTTTGTAGGTGCTTGTGTCTATGAATTAGCCTGAGGAGCGGAACTTCCGCCCTGAGTAGTCACTAATGCCTCTAACACATTCAATAACCTTATCACTACATCTGCAGGTAAGGCAATAATAGGTACAACAGTTGGCACTGGTGGTGTAGTGTTCTGAACTCCCTGCCCTTGCACATAATCTAGCGTAACAGCTTGGGTTTGACCAATGTTCCCAACTTGAGGTTGAGGAGCCGTTTGTCTTCTGGTTTGATGAACCCTAACTTGACCTCTACCCCGGGTAGTACCACGCCCAGCACCACGTCCAGCAGATGAGGGTGTGCGTGTCCTAGCCATCTGTGAAAGAATTATTCCAAAGTCAACTCAAGTTATCTCAACGTACGATAAAAGAATGAAAGAAGAGAAACCATTCCTAAATGTTAATTAACCTCGAAATCATAAGTATGGGCGCCTACATACCCATGAACAAGACTCTACTAAACATTGATCCATGACTTGGGACTTAAAGCTAAGGCTCTGATACAAACTTTGTCATGACCCAGTTGAGGATCGTGACCTGCGCTTAGGAGCAAGTGCTCCCAAGTAAGCCTCATCGATAATTTTACAGTATATCGGGCAGAGTATCCCCTATTTTTGACCATCCCAAAAATTTCCTATGTCAAATCAGCAACCAAACAACCTAATAGCAATTCAATTGGCAATTGGCAACTTTACAATTAGCTAAAATAAGTCTCCACCATTACTAATCGCCACACTAAGAACCAAAAATACTAATCTACCTCAACTTTAAAAATAAAGGATGATACTCGATATAAGACTATAATAACAAAAGAATACTCATGACACTAAATTATTGACTATGGATCGAATCTAAGAGTTTAATGAAACGACCATAACAATTGATAAAAATCTCTGCCCACGTAAACAAGTGCGAGGCTCACCAAGAATTGTCAACCTGTGCGCTCTAATTAACAAATTCCTCGCCTGCGTCAACTGCTATCTCTGTAAAAAAAATTAATGGGAATTGAGTCACTAGCTCAGTGAGTAATAACACTTTACCACAACCATATCGTGTTTATTTGGGGACAAGTCAGAAACATGCTAGTATGTGAAAGAGAAAATAACATAAATACCCTTTCAGAAACAAAAAATAATTTTCAGTCTCATCACATTTTTCTTGTAGTAAAATATAATTAACAATTCAGTAATAAGCTCGGTAACCACTGTATAATATCAATATTCATATTTTTGGGAGGTTTAAATAACGGATCATGTAATCGGTATAACTATGGACTTCTTTGCAAGAAGTAATATATAACGGTAGTCCCTACTCGAGAAAAATCGGTAAAGGTATGGTAGTTCTACCTTCCCACTAGCGAGGGCTATAATGGTAATCGCTAATTACAAGGTTCACCAGGTCTAGCGAACCCGCCGTTATCTACGGGATCCTTCAATGTATACTCCCATTTATACTTGTCTCTATAATTCCATATATATCGTAGAAATTATTTTAAAACAATATAGGGCATTTCAGTTCTTATCAAATCATATAATTTCCTTTCGATAACCGTAAATTCAAGTAACGGTAAAACAGATCTTGTGACAACTAAAATATGTAAAACCACAGTATTCATCTCAAATAACTATTTCGGTATCATATCGAGTAAAAGACGTGTCCCATATGTAACTTAAAATAATTGTTAACATATTCATATTAAAAATCATGTGTAAATCATGCAAGTTATGAAAATACAAAGTGCGTTAAGATTACTACTCACAGTACTCGTGCCGAAATACCAATTGCTTCACCTCAAGCAACTTCTGCAAATTCCTCCAATCAATATATAATTACATAATATCGATCTCATGTTAATTCTTATTTAGGCTAATTCATAGCTATTTTAGAATACTCAACCCTCGAGGTTTTATGTTTGACTCTTAATTTGTTGATTCATATTTACCGACATATGAGTAATTCAAATTAGTCCAAATTTTTTAAATAAAAAAAGTATTTATATGGTTTATCTTTATTTCATTATTTGTTCAATTTTCTTAATCGTGTGGGTAAATTGAAACTGAAATAACAATAATGTACATAATATTCCTTCTTCTTCTTTTTCCTGTGAATCTATCCTACTACATTATAGAGTGATTGGCACCTATTATAACAAAAATCCTAAGGTTTGTAAAACAATTAAAATTGATGCATTGTAAGGAAAGTTTGAACTGTACCGAAAATTCACACATATGCACAACAAATTTCTCTAACTTTTACTTTTAAAGAATTGCCCATCATTATGTAATTATTGTATTCCCTAATTAATATCATATTATGTCTTGGTATTGAACCACTTATTTAGTACCATATCTCATATAATAAAATAAAAAAAATTCCTTTCACAATTTATTATTATTGTTATTATTTGCTAATGATCAATACACGCTTACTAAAAATATAGGGTATTACACTTAAGGATCTCAAAAGTCCCGATACGTAGGGCTCAAGTTCCCCTTATTTCCAAACCTCATTACACCCTTCATGGGTGATACCCAAAGAAACAGTCTCTCTTCGACCATGAATGCCATATCACGAACCGTACGGACGACATAACTCTTTTGCATAGACTAAGCTGTGCGAAGTCTATCCTGAATGATCTTAACCTTATCCAAGGCATCCTGTACTAAATCTGCACCCAATAATCGAGCATTCTCGACTCAAACCATCCAACCGACAATTGATATAATCTACCATATAATGCCTCATAGGAAGCCATCGGGATGCTCGATTGATTGATGTTGTTATAGGTGAACTCTGCAAGGGGAAAGAACTGATCTCACGATCCTACAAAGTTATAACACATGCACAGAGCATATCATCCTAGATCTGAATAGTCCACTCGGATTATATGTCTTTTTGAGGATGAAATGCGATGTCCGGCTCAACCCGTGTACCCAACTCACATTGTGCCCCCTTCCAGAAATGCAAGGTAATCTGCGTGCCTCAATTAGAAATGACAGGCACGGGCACAATGTGAAGATGAACGATCTCACAGATATAAATCTCCGCCAACCGATCTGCAGAATAGATACCTGCCACAATAATAAAATGCACTAACTTGGCCAGTCTATCCACAACAACCCAAACTGGATCAAACTTCCTCTATGTCCGTGGAAGTCCAATAACGAAATCCATAGTGATACGTGCCCACTTCCACTCAAGAATCTCTATCTTCTGAAGCAATCCACCAGGTCTCTGATACTCGTAGTTTATTTGTTGGAAATTTAGACACCGAGCTACATATTCAACTATATCCTTCTTCATCCTCTTCCAAAAATAATGCTGCCGGAAATCCTGATACATCTTGGCATCGCCCGGATGAATGGAAAATCGGGAAATGTAGGCCTCCTCTAGAATCAACTCACAAAGTCCATCCACATTAGTCATACAAACACAACCCTGCATACTCAAAACTCTATCATCTCCAAGTGTAACCTGCTTGGCATCACTATTCCGCACTTGGACAAGCGAATGAGGATCATCATACTATCGCTCTCTGATGTGCTAAATAAAAGAAGACCGACCAACTGTGCAAGTTAAGACATGACTGGTCTCAGAAACATCTAACCTCACGAATTGATTGGCTAAGGCATGAACATCTAATGCAAGGGGTCTTTCACTGACTGGAATGTATGCAAGGCTACCCATACTAGATGACTTTCTACTCAAAGCATAGGCCTACACATTGGCCTTCCCTGGATGATACAAGATGGTGATATCATAGTCTTTCAATAGATCCAACCACCTACTATGCCTAAAATTGAGCTCCTTTTGCTTTAACAAATACTACAAAATTCCATGATCTGTGAACACCTCACATAACACGCCAGAAAGATAGTGCCTCCAAATCTTCGGCACCTGAACAATGGCTGCCAGCTCCAAGTCATGAACATTATAATTATTTTCCTGAACCTTTAGCTATCGTGAGACATATGCAATAAATGTGCCACCCTGCATCAATACCGTACCAAGTCTAATACGAGATCTATTATAATATACTGTATAACGCCTTGAACTTATGGGTTAACACCAACACCGGCGTCGTAGTTAAAGTTGTCTTGAGCTTCTGAGAGCTCGCCTCACACTCGTCTGACCATCTGAAACGGGAATACTTCTGGGTCAATCTGGTCAACGAGTCTGCTATAGATGAAAACCCCCTACAAACCGACTGTAATAACCTACCAATCTTGAGAAATTACGGATCTTTATGGCTGAAGTAGGCCTAGGACAATTCTGAACAGCCTTAATATTCTTGAGATCCACCTAAATACCCTCCGCTAATATAACGTCCCCCAACAAAGCGTATGAGTCCAACCAAAACTCACATTTTGAGCATTTAACATACAATCGGTTGTCGTTCAGCGTTTGTAGTACGATCCGAAGATACTGCTCGTGCACCTCTTGACTACGGGAGTATCAATAAACACAATTACAAAAAAATCAAGATAAGGCTTGAACACCATGTTCATTAAATATATAAATATTGCTGGGGCATTTGTCAAGCCAAATGACATCACCGACAACTCATATTGCACATATCGAGTCTAAAAAGCTATCTTAGGGACATCAGATGCCCTAATCCTCAATTGATGGTAGCCTAATCCTCAATTGATGGTAGCCATACCTCAGATCGATATTTGTAAACACTTTGGTACCCTGAAGCTGATAAAATAATTCATTAATCATTGGCAATGGATACTTATTGTTGATAGCGACTCTGCTAACTACCGGTAATCGATGCACATCCTTATCGACCCATCTTTTTTCTACACAAATAATACGGGCGCACTCTTGAGCGAGACACTAGGTCTAATAAATCCCTTATCAAGCAAATCTTGCAACTGGTCTTTCAATTTTTTCAACTCTGGCAGGGCCATGTTATATGGCAGAATAGAAATAGGCTGCGCGCCCGAAACCAAATCAATGCAGAAGTCAATATCATTGTCGGGTGGCATCCCCGAAAGGTTTGTAGGAAATAACTCTAGAATCTCTGGAAACACTTGTACCATAGCCATGGAATGAACCTCCATACTGGAATCACGGACATAAGCCATATAATTTAGACACTTCTTCTCGATCATACGCCGAGCCTTCATATAAGAGATCACCCTACTGGTAGAATCACTAGGAGTCCCTGTCCACTATAACCAAGGAAACCCATACAAGGCTAAGGTCACTGTCTTAGCGTGACATTCCAATATTGCATGATAAGGTGACAACCAATCCATCCCAAAAATGACATCAAAATCAACAATTTCGACACGTAGAAGATCTACGCTAGTCTCAAGACTCCCAATAATAACCACACACAAATAATAGACACAATCTACAATAATGGAATCCCCCACCGGCATGGACACAAATATAAGGGCACTCAAACAATCATGGGGCACAGCCAAATATGGAGCAAAATAAGATGATACATAGGAGTAGGTAGACCCTGGATCAAATAGAACTGAAGCATCTCTACTGCAAACTGAAATAGTACCTGTGATAACAAAATTGGATGACTCAGCCTCAAGCCCGGCTGGAAAATCATAACATCGAGGCTAGGCCCCACCACTCTGAACCATATCCCTGGGACAGCCTACTGCTAGATGGCCTCCATCTCTAGTGGCCTGACCTCCACCTCTAATGGCTTGGCCTCTACCTCTAGTGTCCTGACCTATACCTCTAGCTCCATGACCCCTATATTTGGTTGATTAAGTGGGTGTTGGTGCACTCGGTGCCGGAATTATGGCACGAGAATTCTGTTGTTGTGGCGTAACGCCTAATTATTTCGGATAAGTCCTCCTAATATACCCATAGCCACCACACTCGAAATATCTATCCTGATAATGTGGTTGTGGAAACTGAGACTAATTCGAACAGGCCTACTGACCATGGTAATAACTCTTAATAGGAGGTGCACTAATAGGGGCTGGTGGTGCACTGTATTCTAGTTGATCCGAATAATGCATATGAGGACCCTGACCACCTGAAGCACCATAGTATGCTGGAGTGCTGAATGAAGAGACTTGGGAGGATTGAATCCACATGAGGACCCCGACCACCAAGAGTGCTGAATGTAGCGACATGAGGACCCTGACCACCAAAAGTACCTCGACCTCCTATGAGTCCCCATTGAATCCACTGGAGTGACGCTGCCTCTTGTTAAAGCCATGACCACCCCCCTAAGCTAAAACCATCTCGACTCGGTTGGCAATATTGGCTGCCGGCTGAAATGAAATCTCACTCCTAATCTCCTTAGCCATCTGCAATCTGATAGGCTGAGTAAGTCCCTCATCACCCTCTCTCTCGGTAGGAAGCATGAGAATAGCATGACGACCAGATCCACAAATTGAGTCTCGCACTAAGTGACTATCATAGAGCCCTGCTATAGACGCTCGAACTGCCTCCGTTAGTACTCTTTCTAAGTGATAGAAAGATGCTTCTCAAGAAATAGCTGAGAAAACTAGTCCCAAGTAAGAGCTAGCGACCCCGCTGATCTGGCCAACTTATAATCCCTCGTAAGCTCTTTGTAAGATCTACCATTAGGCCTAGGTACCAGGGTCAATCGAATCTAGTATTCTCGATGCAGAACAAAATTTTATGTGTAAAAATTTATTCAAGTTACAATAAAAGTAGATATTAACTTATATATTTAAAAAAATATAGTAATGAGTTCAATAATAAAAACTTCAAATATTAAAACTATAGATTTTAAATTCTGAATCTGCCACATTACTTGTTCACTTACCATCAAGTAGGCAACTAATTAATTGTTTGAAAACTATCTTGCAAAAGTATATATACTAAACAACCAAGAACACTAATTTATGTATTTATTGTTTTTATGGTGTCATGTCGTTCTAATATTACCAGTAACTTTGAAAAACTACGTTTATCAATGTGTCTCGTGAATCAATTCATTACTTGCTGATGAATAAAAAGTAGGAATAAATTCATTAAATAACCTTGTGACTAGTAATAAATGGGTAATATTTTTTATTTGCATTATTGAACAGCATATTCACAGCGGTAAAAAAGCATGAAAAGTATTCCAGATGGAGATAATCCTAATTTGGGTTTGACATTATTTGTCTAATATCATTAGATGTCTATGTGAAAATGTAAGATTAAAAGTGAAGATAAATTACAACGAAACTATATGTCTATGTGAAACTGTAAGATTAAAAGTGAAGATAAATTACAACGAAACTATAGAGAAAACTACCCTCTATAGCCCCTCAAAATTTTAATAGCCCATGTTTTGTCTTACTTACAAAAAATGGCCCTTCGGCCCAAACATATTGCATATAGCAGCCGAAAGGAATAAGCATGACAACATAAGCGTCTATAGCTTAGTGGTTAGAGCGTCTGTTTCCTAAGCTGAAGGTCGCAGGTACGAACCTCTCCTGGTGCAATAGAGCAACTCTTTTTTGCCCTTTTAAATGATCTTCTGCATCTTATAAGTATTTTTATATATTTTTTGTATAATAGCAAACTATTTTTGTATATTTGTGTATAGTAACAGCCTATTTTGTATATTTTTTGTATAGTGATGGTCTATTGTGTATATTGTTTGTATAGTAACAGTTTATTTTGTATAATGACAGTCTATTTTGTATATATTTTGTATAGTGAGAGTTAATTATATATAAATTGTATAGAGGCACTCTATTTAGTATATTTTTGTATAGTGATAGTCCATTTTATACATATTTTGTATAATGACAGTCTATTTAGTATATTTTTTGTATAATGACATTCTCTTTTTATATTTTTTGTATAGTGACACTCTATTTGTATAAAAATTGTATAGTTATCTGAGCATTTAACGGATAGAGTCATTGGCTGTTGTGAATCCAATTTTTTCCCAGTAATTAAACACACCCAGAAAACGACAAGCCTCAAAATCACGCTCCTATCCAAACCGAGCAATACTCACCCGCCGTCGCTGCTGCCGCGCCTGACTCCCCAACCATCCCCTCCTTTTCCGAGTTCTCATTAGCTGACCTCAAAACCGCCACCAATAATTTCAGCTCTGAATTAATTGTGTCCAAAAGTGGGGAGAAGGCCCCCAATGTAGTCTACAAAGGCCGACTTCATAACTGCCGCTGCATCACTGTTAAGAAGTTCTCTAGACTCGCCTGGCCTGACCCTAAGCTCTTTGCCGTAATTATGCTTAACTAACTTAATTTTAGTTTTTCAATAATAATCTGCTTTTCAATCAGCTTGAATGTTTTTTTTTTTTGTGAAGGAGGAAGCATGGAGAGTTGGGAGGTTGCGGCATAAGAGGCTGGCTAATTTAATTGGATATTGCTGCGATGGTGATGAGAGGTTGCTTGTACAGAAGAAGACACTGGATTTCCGGCGAGGAAATTAGTAATGTTTTCGGCTAGCCCTTATTTTATTTTTAGGCTATGATTTGTAAGAGTTAATTTGTGGGCTACTGAATGAAATTTATTTTGCCCGATGGGCTACAAATGATATTTGCTCGAAACTATAGTACACGTTTAGCTCATGATGTTACAATAAATTAAACACTATGATTATTGATTAGAGGACAGCTTTTCAATGAGGTTAGAATTTAAGAAATACTAGGTGGGGATAGCCCGTGCCAGCATGGGTCCAACATTGCAAAAGTTAGAATTTTTCTTTTTATTAACTTTATTTTCATATAAAATTTGAAAATTGATGCGTTTGGAACAAAAATTCCACTCGACGTTGGCAAATGATATACTCTTTACATCAATGACAGTAAAAGGTGTCAGATTCTGTATCATGTATAAGAGATCCATTTACATTCTACACTATTTACATATTGGATGTCTGCTTTGGCGGTGTTTAGCCTTCTTAGCATTTTTTGACAAAAGAGCCTATAAATTATGAAGTAATGATTGATTTGCAATGTTCATGTCGCAATGGAAAACGTGGAAAAAGACAATTAAGGTTTTCCATAGTGTCGGCCAAGAATAACAAAGAGGAAAATTTTGAAGTGTTAAAAGTAGAAGAAAGCAAAGAGACCTACTTGGCCAACTATAAATTTCTCCCAACGGTATTGTTAGATCATTATTGTAATTTTAAACATTAACATATTCTTTCATGTAAGTGAGATGCAATCCTTCAAGATGTCAAATGTTCTGAAAATGCATTAAAAAGATCAATAGATTCAAGTCATGTGAATTATGAATTTGTATGCCTAAAATAATGTGAAAAAGAAGGCTTATTTGAGACAACAAAGCATAAGGGAACATTCAAAATGCACTTTCAAAATCTCTACCCAATATAACTTAGCATACTCTCTAATATCAAATAGTTATACCAAATTTGAGAATTTTTAGACAGCGTGAGATATATCGCTCATCTGTGTCTATAAGAAATATGTTATAATGTCAGTTCAGCCTTACATATTCATCGAAGGCTCAACAATAACTTATCCTTGATTTTTAAAACTCAGTTAATTGAAATATAGTGTGCTTCAAAAAATTTAGTTTTTGTAAGGTAACGTTTGCCTCTAAACAGATGGTATCTATGAACTAAACCTATTATGACCACGCACCATAGTTAGTCTAGCACTCGAAAAAATTGTCTGACACATAAATTCAAAACCAATTTACTTAAAATATGAAAACAAATTAGGCAGTCAACAAGGAGACGAAACAAGCTGAAATTTAAAGCCCGACAACACAACATTTTTGTTCTATGCTTAATAAAAGAGAAACTCAAACTTTTGCACACCTTGACATAGATCCTGTTGTCGAGGGTGAACCTATGGTAATTCTAATAGGTAAGATCACCAACTTTAACCTAAAGTACAAATTTATCGTTACATCTGGTCGTATGCATGTATGCGTCTGGGTAGAAATTTTTCTACTTCTACTCATAGTTGTCCACCTTCGTGGGTCATAAAATAGCAAATTATTTAACAAAAAAGGATGATAGTACTAAGAAAATGATACGATCTCAATGTATTTCAGATTCTGCTTCAGCCCTCAGCTCTTCTTTCGAAATTATCGAACATGATGACTTATCGGCTCGCTCTTTTCCTCTTACATAACTTAGATGGAGGAGATAGTAAGCCCAAGGTTTAACGTTGATCCATCCCACGAACAAGAAATTTCTTAGGACATTCAATATTTAACTCCAGTTACGATCTCCACTATGGCTGTCACTCCTACAGGATCGGGATACTTTTAACTCATTATAAGTAACTCGTAAAGAAACATCATCTCAAAATAAGTAGCTGGTAAACAAACAGAGTTTAAAATGACCACAAATATTATGATCGCCAAACATGAGAACCATAGGATAATCACACAGATCATGCCCGCGCAATTGGGAGCTCTGGTCAAGTTACATTTAAAGTTGATAGACTCGCATAACAAAAAATTAAAGTAGTAAGTTCAGATTTTGTGTGTGATGATGAGTTATTTGAGCTTGTAACACAATACATCACTACTTTGAACCTTGACACTTCCAAAGAGCAAATTTATTGAGTGCACATGTTAAAGCTACTATGATTGTGGCAATTCTATATTCACCATCACTAACCTTATACTTGGATATATGACTTTATTTGATAAGAGATATCACTTGAAAAGTACATAGTGTGAAAAGAGTGGAACAGAATTTAGAAGACAGGGAAACAACACATAAAGTACATACTTTTCACTGCTTATGATCTCCCTAGAATTAGCTAATTGGCACTTTGACACGAGGGACGTTTGTATCACATTGCATCTCATCACCACCTCCCCTTGACTATGTCCACACATAGCTCAATCCTTTTCTTCTTGGATAATTTTCATTGTATTTAAAACACCAAATGATAAATATAAGAATACCACTTAAAATATATTTCATTTTATTTTATACTGTTATCTGAAAGATGAGAACTGTGACAAAGTACTCTCCATATCTATGAAATTTTCTTCCCGCAGTCGTTACACATCACTTCATTTGATAAACTATAATTCAGATTCCCAATCAACAAATATCATGATCATCCTTAAGTAAAATAAAAATAATCACAAAAAGTTCTTAACATTCACCTAGAAAGTGAGAAGCTCATCTCTTACCTCTCACATATAAGCCTCCAATTATTAATGAGTGAAACTCTTTTATATCTTCAATAAAAGACTTTGCCTTGTGGATTTTTCACTTTGGGAAAGTACTAAAAAGTTGGACAGATAGCAACCAACTTGAACCAAATATATCTTTATTGTTTAGTAGTATCATTTAAAATAAGATTCTCAAACGATTTGCATGGTGTGTCATTTTTCCTATATGAAAAGTTATACTAAAAAGGTAAAAAGAAGTGATAGAAGGAAAGAAAAGCTTGCAGGAAGCATGACTACTTTCAGCTTTTTTTTTTTCACCTCCAATCATTAATTTTTTTTTACTTTTCAAACTTTCCATAAGGCATTAAAGGGTAAGAGGCACTCACTCCACATTGAAACTTTTCATTATTATTGTATAGAATTCTAACCACCATGATCTTATGGCTTGAAATAAGTGTATTAAAGGCATAAAATAGTAGAAACAAAGTAGCAATGAAGAGAGGTTATTATATGTCTTTGAAGATCAATGTCACGGTAATTTATATGAGTAAAAAATATGAAAACTTACTCATAAGAATGGAAAGCCGTTTATGATAAAATCAAAGGACATCTGTAAACTGCAAGTATATAGACACATAAGCGACGAATCAATGACATGGCTTTAAAGACATGCATTTTCCACACGTCTAAGTTTTCTCTTTATTAACACCAATATTCAAGTCGAGAGCAGATATTTATACAAATAGTCAAACAATCAAAGGTTGTGTAAAAAGTGCTGCGAACTTTAATTCTTGTTACTTACAGCTATGAAGTCAACATACGCGAGAGAAAATTAATAAAAGCCACGATACCCAAATCTAATATTGAGGATATTATCAACATTTTAGAAATCTCAACCAAATCTAAGTACAGAATCCACCCTCTATTCTATGAAGATTATGAAACTACATCGAATTAATTAGAATTTGGATATTTAAAATATACTGACTTGTTGTTTTGGATGAAATTAACTGATTGTCAACCATAATCAACAGAGGTACATGCATTCCATAGTAAGAAAACCAAATAAGCATGATGCATAATCCTGACTAAATATAGAGGAAAACAAACACTTAAGATGGAAGAGTGAAAGTTTACCTGTTGATGAGATCTAAATAGTCTCTCCTTCCTTCCTTGCACTCTTCTTCCTCATGCGTTACTATCTAACCCCAAGTTTCAGATCAGATTTAAAGCGCATCAAGAACAAAATGAATTTGGAATATACCTTCGAGAAACTGAAGAGAAGGAAAACAAACGAAGGAAGCACTTATACCCAAAAAAGCCTTTTAAATTAGGCTTAATACCCATATCAGTACCATCAACAGATTGAGATCGAGAAGCCATTGCTCTCAACCAAAAAATTTTCATGTGGGCTGAAACTAATCAAATGAGCAAAAGAAGGAGAAACAAAGACAAAACAACAAAATTGAAGTGGAAGAGGATAGAAAAAGTATGAACAACCCATGAAACTTGAGTAAGCACTGAAATACTATACATAAAATTTTCTTCCTTTTAATTAGCCATGATACCCATATACCAGTATCATGATTGATCTCAACAAAATTTCTCATGTCGGATAAACTAATTGGAGAAGCAGTAAAAGCAGAAATAAATACAAACTACAAAATTGAAGTTGAAGATTAAGGGATTGTTTAATTTGTCATATGCACAGCAAAAATCATGAGGAAGATCGATTAAAATTGTACCTGCAGGTAGAAGGAATTTGAGGAAGACAGAGAATTGGAGAAGCAATTCAGAATTTGAATTTTTTTTTATGCACAAAGAAATTGAGTGAAAACCTAATTTGCTCCGTAAAACACACATGTACTCGTTTAAAACTTGGGCTCAATTAAAACTTGCACGTAACCTATATGATATTGTAAGAATTGAGGCGAAATTACAAATATACCCTCGTACTTTTTGAAAATGACATAAAACACACATGTCGAAAGTCTTTTTCTTCTAAAGAAAGTACCACCACGCTCGTCACATGACGCGTGTTTCATCTCAGCATAGCACTGTATAGTGCAAATACGGGGTTTCAAACCCTCAGTACATCATTTATTACCACTACTTACCTCGAATCGGCAAAAGCACTAGCTCGCCTTGCGCTTGCCTCGCAAATCAACCTCCTCGGATGCCAAATCTGATCAAAATCAATAAGAATACATCAAAATAGGCTAAATGAACATAACCCAATCGAAATAACTCGAATTACACCAAAACCCACAAAGTTGCCAAAATCCGACCCTCGGGCCCACTTCTCGAAAAAATACAAAAGTCACATTTTCAGATTCTTTATCTCACCACGAGTCCATACATATAAAGTTTATCAAAATCGGACTCCGTTTGCCCATTCAAATCGATAATTTTCAATAACCCAGGCTTAGAGCAAAAACCTAATACACCTCCAATCCTCCATTTTCAAGTGTTAACTTCATAATTTAACAATGTAATAACATAATTTGAGTCCATAGTTGCTTACCTGAAGAATCCTCTTGATTTTCTCCTCAAAATCGCCTAAATCGCCTTTTAGAACAAAGCCCCAATGTGTTATAACTTCTGTTCTGATTCTATATCACTGACGCCTTTTGAGCTTCTGCGGAACATTAATCGTTTAAGCGATATCGCTTCTGCGGTTTACCCATCTCTTCTGCGACAATTCATTTAATGGCGAGGACCGCTTCTGCAGTCAACTTCTCGCACCTGCGAGACCGCATCTGCGGAGCACTCTTCGCTTCTACGATTTTTCCCCAGCTGCCCATCTCCGCTTCTACGATCCTGGGCTCGCTTCTGCGAGCCCGTACCCGCAATAAACCTTTCGCTTCTGCGGAATTCACCCGGACAACCCCTGATCGCTTCTGCGACCTCCTAGTCGCTTCTGCGGGGCCGCTTGTGTGGTTCCCCATCCGCAGAAGCGAAAATCCCTGCTGCAACACACCAGCAATCCATTAACTTCAAAAATTCTTCCGTAGACCCTCCGAATACATCCCGAGGCCCCCGGAACCTCAACCAAAAATACCAATCCACCCTAAGTCATCGCACGAACTTGTTCCAATCATAAAAACATACCCTCAAACACACAAATCATCAAATTAAGGCCGTTCAAGCCTAAGATTCAACTAAAACTTTCGAAACCTACATTCTATCAAAAACCCGACCAAACGATGTCTGATCACTCTCCTAAGCCACAACTGACCTCCCGAAGCTAACCAAATCATCAGAATTCGATTCCGAGCTCTCTAACTTACAAGTCAATATCCGGTTGACCTTTTCCAACTATTCCTTCTTCTAAGACACTATTTGTCTCATTTCCAACCAAACTCGATCCGAATTGACTCAAACTCACCAAACACATATATTGAAACATGAACACGCATATAACAGAAAGCGCGGGATGGTAAATCACGTGATGACGGGCCGGGTCATCACAACTTCGTAATAGTCCAGCATGCTGCCTGTAGGGACCATAATAGTTAGATTCACTATCTAAAATTTGACATGTATCCAGTCTATTATCATTACTCTAAACGGCATTGTACATAGGTATACACCCATTAGCCATTCTCATTATATAGATCATCTATTGTAACACGTGAAAGAAAATTAGACAGAGGTGTACAATAATTCTTTTCAAATAAAGTGCATTGTTCATCAACACAATCGTAGTGCCCTATGCATCAACCACTTCAAGAAATTAAGAAAACTAATTACCACCGACATTTTAACAATAACAACAATAACAACAACCCAATATATTCCCACAAGGTGGGGTTTGGGAAGGGTAATATGTAGACAGGCCTTACCTCTACCCGAGAGGGCAGAGAGGTTGTTTCCAATCGACCCTCGGCGCAGGGAAAGGAAAAGCAAACAAAAACAAAAACAAAAACCGCATTAGTCACTCCAGCATACAATGCATAAAAATTATCTAAACATAAGAGACATAAATACCAATAAATAAGCAGGCATGCAATGACATCATAACAGTAACTACCAGAAATAACTACCACAACAGAACATAATTAATCATCAATAGGCGGCCCTACCACGCCTCACCCACCCCAGAGGCAAGGAGAACGAAAAAAAAAAAAAAACACCAGCAGAACATATATGAAACTTGGGAGTAGGCTACTATTTAATAATTAGAAACTTCCACATCAATAGTCAAGATTTTCAGCCATATTACTCTGTGAAAATACCTTGGACGCCAAAAATTTACCAATGAAAGTACTCTGTTTCTTTAATCAAAATCGAGTTGGTCCTTTGTAAGAGCTTTAGAAACACATTCCCAAAATTTAAGATTAACAATCATATTTTTCTCCCATTAAGATATTGAACATTTTAAATTTAAGATCAAATAAAAAATAGAGATATAAACTTGCATTAACCTCTAACGACGTCCATGTTTCGATGCCATGACACATTAGTTGCAAAAAGATATATTTGTTTTTTAACCATATAAAGAACTTTTATAAGATTCATCCGACTCGGCAGTTAATGAGTCTCTGAAGCTAGAACACACACTCATAAAGGTAACAACAATTCAAGCCAAAAAATTAGATAAGCACCAATCTCCCCAAAAATACCCATAAATTTTGTTTTTATGAACTGAAATGCCAACTTAGAATTCAGTAGAAGCACGAACACAAACAAATAAAATGTAGATAGTGAAAATTATATATGAAAGGGAAGAGAAGTTAGAAAAGAACCTGAAAGCATGATGAGGAAGACAAAAATAGATGATGTTTGACTCATCCATTAGAAGAAGTGGAACAACACAAATCTCCAAGCAAGTGTAGCAGCTCGAACGTACAAAAAATAATAAACAATTATTTGATAAAATAGAGATACAGGAAACAAATTAAAAAATTAAAGCAGAACAATATTTATAAAATCAAACGAAAAATTAACAAACCAAAATGTTACATAAAAGCCTACCGAATGGAAAAGAATGGAGTTTTACCTTAAAATCGTGAAGTTAAACTGGATTAAATATTGATTTTGCATATATCCAAGAAGATTTGGAAAATTTTCGAGTTAGGATTTTGATGGATGAAATTGGGGGAACTTTTTTATCTGGATGAAATTATGAGTCCAAGCCTAAAGATTCCAGACTAACACAAGAAGAAAGCAATTTTCTCTATTGAGTTGCACCTTCCAATCTCTTGGTGGAAAGAAGAACTGATGGAGTGATGGAAAGGGCTCGGAATTGCACAAAACGTTGGCAAGATTATAATGGGAGAAGGAAGACAACAGAACCAGAGAACTGAGCGATGAAGCAAGAGAATGGAGATGATAATAAATATTGGGAGCGAGATAAAGAAAAAAAAAGATGAAGAACTCGGTAAATGGAGATGCTAAAATTTAAGACAAAACCACATTCAAACCACATCTCAGTATTAGCCCATGGAAATTTCTATCCATTACTATAATTAAAAGGGTTGTACCTCAAAATTGCCAATTAGCGGTTTGAAAACTCCAACCCTGAATGTTTACTTGGTTCGGATAGTCAAGAAGGAGAAGTAGGAAATTGGAAGATAATAAATCGCCAACACTATCAAATAACTGCAACTAAAACCCAAGAATTAAGTACCACATGAAAACTTGAGCGAAAGAATGAAAATAAAACTATTTCTGATGAAATAAACAAAATAACAAAAGCATCATAAATGGGAAGGCGCAACTCAAAAAATTGGAGAAAGGCGCAAAATAATAGAAACAAAAAGATTAATATGGGGCACGCAATTGAGAAATCAAGAAAATAGCAAGCAATACATATATTGTTTGTGCTTTTTCAAATTCTTGCTTGAAGGAAACCAACCCATATCTGCCAACATATCATCACCAAGAAATGGGTAAACCAAATTTAAGGGAACAGAGTGCAGAGAAACTCTACAATTCATAGTAGATGGAGGAAAACCCAGAGTGAAGAAAGAACAAAAGGAAAAGGAAAAAAAAAATATGGGAAAAATTGATTGACAGTGAAACATACCTGTAATTTGAGCGAGAAGAGGAACATGGAAGACTGTAATCTGAAAAAAATTAATTACACGTATAATTTTTCGTACACAAACCCAGCCAGGTATTTAAATTTGTAGGAGCTTATGTAAAAGTACTAAATTACCCTCAGGTGGTATAAGATAGATATGAAACACACATGTCGAAATTCTTTATTTTCTAAAGAAGACAAAAAAGAAAAATCATGTACCTGAATTTATGAAATAAATCATTCTTCTTTAAAAAAAATTCTCCACGTGTTCTCAGAATTTCCTTTCATGTGAATTGAAATTTTAGTTCATTATACTTAATTTCAGAAATAATACTTAATCATATCAAGAAAAATACAAAATATATATATATATATATATATATATATATATATATATATATATATATATATATATATATATATATATATAATATCACTTTACAAAAATATTCTTAAACATTTATATGAGTACGATTATATGAGTACGAAATCGTAATCACTTATAGCATAATATTAAATTTTGTATGAGTTATATATAGAATATGATGTATGATAAACCGAATAGCCATCAATTATATATGAAGCAAATTGAATCCAACTTTAATTAGAAATGCATGTCTATAAAAAGTTTCTTTTTAAGAACAATGCACCAAATCTTCCCGATTTTTAAGGAAAAATCATATTAATCGTTCAACTTTTGCTTCTTCTCAATTTATATATCCACTAAATTTTTGAAAGCTAAAATGTTATTTCAAAGAGAAATCTATGTTGTACAAAATTATACGTTTAGAATTACTAAAATTTAGTATTATACAACTAATGATTTTAAGATCTAAAAGTGACATATCAATCTTTTACTACTTGAAAATAAAATTTATAGTGAATAAAATTATAATTAAGATTAAATATTCAAAACAAGAGATGAACTAATACTAAGATCTGAATCAACATAGAATAAATTATCTTTTCGGTAAAATTGTGACGACCCAAATGGTCATCACCTGTTTTCCTCATTTGTCACGCGCTTTCGAGGCCTTGAAAATCTCATTTTATATTGCCTCGATTTACGCGCATAGTCCGGACATGTAGCCAGAAAGATTTTGTGCTAGAATATGTGAATTCTATGAAAAAATTGAAGAAATTTGATATTAGTATTGATATAGTGGACGTCGGTCAATATTTTTGGTAAACGGACCCGGACCCGAGATCGGACGGTCCCGGAAGGTCCGTAGGAAAATATGGGACTCGGGCATGCGTCCGAAGTCGAATTCTGAGGCCTAGGGCCCAAGATATGAATTTTGCTGTTAAATTATAATTTGCAGAAATTATTAAATGACCATGGTATCGGGCTTGTATTTCGGTTACGAAGCCCGGTACAAGTCCTAAATATTATTTAAGTACTTCCTGCAAAGTTTGACGGAATTTGAACGTCGTTTGATGTGTTTTGAACCTTGAGTTCAAAATTTGAAAGTTTATGAAGTTAAAGGAAGAAAATCATGAATTTGAGGCTTGATTTTATGAAAACGATGTTATATTGGTGATTTGATCGCGCGAGCAAGTTCGTAGTATGTTTTTGAAGTTGTGTGCATGTTTGATTTGGAGCCCGAGGGCTCGGGTAAAGATTTGATAGGACGAAGGAGCAGCTTTTGAAAAATAACATAATTGGTATTTTTCCCCCAACTGATATCTTCGCAATTGCGAAGAAATACTCGCAATTGCGAAATGACTCAGATTTAGCCTTGGTTTGCAAATGCGCAAGTGGCAGGGAAATGCCTAGGCTCGCAAATGCGAGTAAAACCTCGCAAATGCGAAGCATTCAGGAAACACCTTAAGTTCGCAAATGCGAACGAATTATCGCAAATGCGAGGGCCACAACTTTAAGATTAGTTCGCAAATGTGAATGGATTCTCGCAAATGCGAGGGCCACAGTCAAAACCTGCTAAGTTCGCAATTGCGAGAAAATATTCGCAATTCCCATATCCGCAGCTGTGCAATCTGACACTTAAACGAATTTTAAGTCCTTTTTCACCATTCTTTCAAAACCCAACACACCACACACGATTCTCCAAGAGCAATATCACTCAAAATCACTTGTAAGTTACTTTTTACTTAATTCTTTCAATTCCTTATATCATTAAACATGTTTTCCAAGAGAAATCAAAGGCTTTCATGGTTGAAATTGTTGATTTTGGGTAGAACCTAGGTTTTTCATGAATTGGGGAATTGGACCTCGATTTAAGGTCCGATTTCGAAACAAATCATATAATTGAACTCGTGAGGGAATGGGTGACCAGATTTTTGTCCGAACCCTGAGTTTCGACCCCGTGGGACCAGGGGCATTTTGGGAAATTTTGGGTTAAACTTTGAGAAAAACATTTTTAAGCATCCAAACCAATTTACATAGTATTTATTAAAGTAATTGAAACAATTGTGATTAGGTTCGAGCACGTTGAAGGTTGAAATTCGAGGTAAAGCGATAATTGAAGGATAATTGGACTTCAAGGCTTAGAGGTAAGTGTTTGATCTATCCTAGCTTGAGGGAATAGGATTGAATGTGCTAATTGCTACGTGATCAAGTGCGGTGTATCAAAACTTTGGGTGGACGATCAGGAATGCTCCTATCACTCCACTGGTATACTTTGTACCTGTGAATCCATCCAACACTATGGAGGAGAACATGGCAACTTTATTGACACAAATGAGCATCTTGACGAAGAAGGTGGAAGAATCTGGGGTCAAGCAGTAGGTTGACATTGTAGACACTACCAATGGTGGTTTATGCACATCTTGCATTAGCCAACCCATCGGTAATCCATAGGCTGCAGACCAAGAACATCATCACCAGCATGAAGATATGAACTATGTAGCAAATTATGGAGGGCAGCAACAGGGTAACCAGAGTTGGGGTCAGCAGGCTCCACAGCAGTACAGGCCTCCTCAACTACAGTATAATGCAGCAGGTATGAGGCCACCAAACAACATGGCTCCATATCCTAGACCTCAAAATTTCAACAATCAGCAACAGGGGTATCATCCACCTCCACCACAACATGGGGGAAGACATGACGATGGGTTCGCAGAGTTGAAAGCTATGATGCAGCAGGTAATTGGGTCAAATGCCAAAACCAATGAAAGGATGGATGCACATGACGTAGCTATCAAGAACATGAAAGTGCGGATAGGCCAGATTGCTATGTCACTTAACAATCGTCCTCAACGGACATTGCGTGTAGATACACAAATAAACCCAAAGGATCAAATCCCAAAGTAACTGATGGCAGTTAATCTGAGAAGTGGTAGAGATCTTGATGCTGAGCAGGAAAGAGAGAGAAGCAACGCACAGGCTGAGACACTCACTCCAGTGCCCATTGAACTGGATGAGTCCACCAGGT